>VMDO01004201.1:60395-84364 GCA_007922755.1 Pedetes capensis
CTCCTCCTCCTTGTTGTCCTCCTCCTCCCTCTCCTCCTCCTCCTCCTTTTTTTTTTTTTTTTTGGCTGCATCTCACTCTGTAACCCCACCTGATCTCAAATGCACGATCCTACCTCAGCATCCTGAGGGCTGGAATCACAAGCGTATGCCACTATACCTGACTAGAAAGCCATTATTTCTTAAATGCCATCTGTCTTTTTAGTTGTTTCAAACAAGATAGTAAATCTAAGCCTTCTTACTCCATCTTTACTGGAAGTTCAAGTTTGTCCTTTATTGGGGAATTCTCATGTTCCTTTGTCTTTTATGACTCCATCTTTTTGATGCATTGGGCCAGATATTTTGAATAATGTCCTTTGATTTGAGTGATGCTTCGTCATGGTTAGATCCAGGCTATACGTTTCTATCAGGACTCCTACATTAGTGATGCCATGCCCTCATGATTTATTCCATTGTCTTGTGGTTTCTTCCCTTACTTGTCATGTTCACTCTGAAAAATTGGTAAAGGGATGCCTGATAATTTCTTTATGGTAAAGTACTATTTTTCTCTTTGTAACTGAGGAATACTTTGACAGGATATAATTTAGCCTATGGAAATGTCCTGTTTTTCATCAGACTTTCAACAAATAGTTTTAGCATTCATTGATTAATGTCTCCATTGATAATTACTATTACTTTCTAACATTGTCATTTTTTTTCATTTGTTGTTTGGAAAATGAGTGTAAGGAAGAGCTTCCCCTTGTCTTTTATTTATGTTTGTGTTTATTTGTTAATGAAATTATGGATTTATGTGTTTAAATAGTTTTGGCTTAGGATTCTTTACAATTTGTTTATAAGCTATGTCCATTATCCCACATTTGGCCTTCAAGGTGGCTGTCATTTATTTCCCATGTTCCCAACACCTCTAGATCACTTGCAAGATTTGCGAGTTCATTTAAAATTCACTTTCCCAGCCCCAACACTGGTATAAATATTTTCTCCAGGGATTCCTAGCTCTACTTACTGTAGAATACTGTCCAGGAAAATTATCTGGGTGCCAGTGATTCTCATTGTTACTAGTCCCTCTCAGTGGCTACATTTAAAAATGGTAAATGGATATATAGATAGATAGATATGCAGATTACATATACAACCCATCTATGTCTTCCTCTGTATTTATGTACTTATCTACTCAACTATGTTTTCCATCTACTTACTATGAAATCTCTCACCTTTGGAGAGGGTTTCATGGTTAGTGGATTTTGCATTCCATCAGGGAAGTAACTTTATTCTTCCTAAAACATATTTATTGTGGTTATCTTAGGTTTATTTGTTCCCCAACAACTGCTCCTAGCCTGGTAACTACTAAGATGCTTCAACATTTTCTGATATCACCTTTATTATTTTATTTCTTTTTTATTCAGTTAAACAATACATCTCAAAACTTACTCCTCCTGTCTCTCTGAAGCTTTGAGTGCTTTGATCAGCTGTCCATTCCCTCCCTCCTACTCACTCCCTCTCACCCCTGACAGCCCCTGTTCTACTCTCTACTCACTTTTTGGTTTTGTGGGAGTTTTTTTATATATTTTGTTTTGAGATTGGGTCATTCCCTGTAGCCCAGACTGGCCTCAAACTTGAAATCTTCTTGCTTTAGCCTCCCAAGTTCTGACTTTATAGGTCTATACCATCACACCTGGCATTTACTCTCTACTTCTGTGAGTTCAACTTTTGTAGATTCCACCTATGGGTAAGAACATATCGTATTTGTATTTCTGTGCTTGGATTTTTTATACTTAGCATAGCATCCTCTAGGTTCATTCACATTGTCATAAATGACAGAAACTTCTTCCTTTTAAAAGTATTTCATTGTCTACCTGTACCATGTTTTCTTTATCCATATATCTGTTACTCCATATATCAAAAACCTAAGTGAATAATGCTACAATGAACATGAGAATGCACGTATCTCTTTGACACATTGTTTTTAATTCCTTTGAATATATCCACAAATGAGGTCACTAGCTCATTTTTTGTTGTTAGGTTGCTGTCCAGTTGGTTTCTAACTCATAGGGACCCTACTTACAACAGGCAAAACCCTATTGTCAGCGCTTCTCTGCTATTCATAGGGTTTTCAATGTGGATTGATTTTGGGGAGTGGGTTGCCAGGTCCTTCTCCCAAGCCTATAGCACCTGGTGCTCCCAGGTGGTCTCCCATCCAAGTACTAACCAGGCCTGACCCTGCTTAGCTCCTGAGATCTGATGGGATCGGAAGCCACAGTGCTATGGCTGCAGGCTAGGTCAGTTTTAGGTTTTCGTTTTTTAGCATATTCATAATACTTTCCATAATGGTATTTCTAATTTACATTCCTACCAACAATATCCAGGGGTTCCCTTTCTCCACATCTTTATGATACTTATTAGTTTTTCTCTTCTTAATAATAGCCATTCTAACAGGTGTGAGGTAATATCTCACTGTGGTTTAAATTTTTATTTCCCTATTGATTAGTGATGCTGAGCATATTTTCATGCACCTACTGGACATTTACACATCTTCTTTTTGAAATATGTCCTTTCAGATCCTTGTCCCATTCTTTTTAACAAGTTGTTTATTTTCTTACTATTAAGTTGTTTGTTTTCCTTATAATTTTGAATATTAACCCCTTATCAGGGTTATAATATGGTTTATAATATTTTCTCCCAGTCTGTGAGTTGTGTCTTTACTTTGTATATTGTTTCCTTTGTTGTGCTTAAGATATTCAGTTTCAGTGCGGGGCGAGGTGGTGCATGTCTATAATCGCAGTACCTCAGGAGGTGGAGGCAGGAGGATCACAAGTTTGAGACCAGAGGCAGTCTGTGTAACTTAGTGAGACCCTGTCTCAAAAGTAAAAAAATAAATGGGCTGGGGGTGCAGCTAAGTGGTCCAGCACTTGCAAAGCATGCAGGTGTGAAGCCCTGGGTTCAACTCCCAGTACCACACACAGACACACACACACACACACACACACAAAGATATTCAGTTTCATACAGTCCCATTTGTCTGTTTTTGTTGTGTTTAAACTTTTGGTGTCATATTTTAAAAAGTCATTGCCTGGACGAGCATTACCTGTAAGTCAGTGATGCTCTGGCATTTATTTCCCTTTTTTCTCTATCACATAGGTGAAGCTTTGGCTTTTAAATTTTGCATCTTCATTGAAAAATACCATTAAATACCTCCTTGTTACTTCCATAGTTTATTTTCTCTCATTTCCAGAGATAAAGCATTTTCCCTGGTAAAATTTTCTGCTCATCTAAAGCCGAGAACAGCAATGTTTTCATAAAGAGCCAAATAATAAAAATTTTAGGCTTTGTGTACCATCCAATTTTTGTAGCAATTATCTATATCTGACATGTAGTGCAAAAAGACATAAAAAACATGTTAATGAATGAAAGTAGTTGTGCCCTAATAATTTTTTTTATAAAAAGAAGCAGTAGTTCTTAATTGTTATATAGACTGTGAACACATTGTTGATCCTTAACTTCAAGCACCCTGCAGCCATACCACCATGGCATACAATCCCATCAGATCTTGGAAGCTAAGGGGGATCATGTCTGGTTAGTACTTAGATGGGAGACTGCATGGGAATACCAGGTGCTGTAGGCTTGGGAGGAGGACCTTATAAACCAATCCCCCCAAAAATCAGTCATTGAAAATGTGACAAATAGCAGAGAAGCACTGCTAGTGCTTGTATATGGCACAGTATTGTGTAGTGTTTCATCTGTTATATATAGGGTCACTATGCATTTGTCCCAACTCAATAGCACCTAACAACAACAACATCTTGAAATTTTTCTTTCTTGAGAATATTATTTATGTGTGAGCATAATTCTTCAAATTAAGGAATAATTAATATAAGTTTTCCTTAATTATGTTTTGGGTCTTTTTATTGTTGTTATTGTTGTTGTTGTTGTTAGGTACTGTCTAGTCGAGTCCAACTCATAGTGACCCTATGTACAGCAGATCGAAACACTTCCTGATTCTGTGCCAGGCAAACCATCTTATTTATGTTTAAGCCCATTGTTGCAGACACTGTGTCAATCCCTCTGGTGAAGGGTTTTCTTCTTTTGCGTTGACCTGCCACTCTCCCAAACATGATGTCCTTCTCCAGGGATTGTTCTCTCCTGACTACATGTACGAAATATGTAAGATGGAGTCTGGCCATTCTTGCTTCCAAGGAGCACTCTGGTAGCACTTCTTCTAGGACAGATTTGTTGGTTCTTTTGGCAGTCCATGGTATATTCAATAGACGTCTCCAGCACCACAATTAAAAAGCATCAATTCTTTTTCTGTCTCCCTTGTTCAATGTCCAGTTTTCACAACCATATGATGCCACTGAAAATACCATGGCATGAGTCAGACACACCTTCATCTTCAACGTGACATCTTTGCTTTTCAATACTCTAAAGAGATCTTTTGCCACAGCTTTTCCTAGAGCAATGCGTCTTTGGATTTCTTGACTGCTGCTTCCACAGGTGTTGATTATAGAGCCAAGCAAAGCAGAATCTTGGACAACCTCAATGTTTTCTCCATTTATTGTGAAGTTGCGTGCTGGTCCAGTTGTAAGGATTTTTGTTTCGTTGATGTTTAGTCATAACCCATATTGAAGGCTATGATCTTTGATCTTCATCAATAAATGTTTTAAATTCTCTTCACTTTCATCAAGCAGAGTTGTGTCATCTGCATAACACAGGTTGTTAATGAGTCTTCCTCCAATCTTGATGCCACGTTCTTCCTCATAAAGTCCAGCTTCTGGGATTATTTGCTCAGCATATAAATTGAAGAGATAAGGTGAAAGTATACAGCCTTGACACACACCTTTCTCAACTTTAAACCACTCAGTGTTTCCTTGTTCTATTTGAACAACTGCCTCCTGGTTCATGTACAGATTTCTCATGAGCACAATTAGGTGTTCTGGTATTCCCATTTTCTGAAGTGTTATCCATAATTTGTTATGATCCACACAATCAAATGCTTTTGCATAGACAATAAAACATAGATAGACATCTTGCTGATATACTCTGCTTTCAGCTAATACCCCCTGACATCAGCAATGATGTCCCTGGTTCCCCATCCTCTTCTGAATCCTGCTTGATTTTCTGGTAATTCCCTGTCTATATACTGCTGCAGTCGCTTCTGAATCATCTTTAGTAGAATTTTGCTGGTGGGTGATATTAATGATATTGTCTGATAGTTTGCACATTCAGTTGGATCCCCTTTTTTAGGACTAGGCACAAATATAGATCTCTTCCAGTCAGTTGGCCAAGTAGCTGTTTTCCAAATCTTTTGGCACAAACATGTTAACACCTCCAGTGCTGCATCTGTTTGTTGAAACATCTCTATTGGTATCCCATCAATTCCTGGAGCCTTGTGTTTCTTCAGTTCTTTCAAGGCAGCTTCCATTTCATCCTTCAACACCATTGTTTCCTTTTCATATGCAACCTCTTAGAACAGTTGGTCATCTACCAATTCTTTCTTGAATAATGACTCTGTCTGTTCTTCCCATCTTCTTTTGATGTTTTCTGCGTCATTCAATATTTTCCCTGTAGAATCTTTCACTTCTGCTACTTGAGGTTTGAATTTTTTCTTCACTTCCTTAAGCTTGAGAAACAGAGAGTGTTCTTCCCTTTTGGTTTTCTGCCTCCAGCTCCTTGCACATGTCATTATAATATTTGTTTTTGTCTTCTTGAGCTGCCTTCTGAAATCTTCTGTTTAGTTCCTTAACTTCCTCATGTCTTCCTTTTGCTTCAGCTGCTCGACGTTTGAGGGCAAGATCAGTATCTCTTTTGACATGTAATTTGGTCTTTTCTTTTTTTCTTGTCTTTTTAACAACTCTTTGCTTCCTTCTTGAATGATATCTTTTATGTCATGCCACAACTCTTCTGGTCTCCTATCATTTGTTTCTTATGCATTAAACCTATTTTTGAGGTGGTCTCTGAACTCAGGTGGGATATACTCAAGGTCATATGGTGGCTCTCGTATACTTTTCTAATTTTCTTCAGCTTCAGTTTGAACTTGCATATGAGAAGTTGATGGTCTGATCCACAGTCAGCACCTGATCTTGTTTTGACATTTTGTACAGAGCTTTTCCATCATCTCTTTCCACATATGTAGTCAATTTGATTCCTGTATGTTGCATCTGGTGAAGTCCATGTGTATAGTCTCCGTTTATGATGTTGAAAAAATGTATTTGCAATGAAAAGGTCATTGGTCTGACAAAATTCTATTATGCGATCTCCACCTTCATTTCTGTCACCAAGACCATATTTTCCAACCACTGAGCCTTCTTCTTTGTTTCCAACCTTTGCATTCCAGTCACCAGTGATTATCGTTGTTGTTGTTGTTAGGTGCTATCGAGTCATGTCCGACTCATAGCGACCCTCAGGGTTTTCAATGGCAGATTGTTTCAGGATTGCCTTGGGAGTGGGTTTGCCACGTCCTTCTCCCATTTTTGCGGAGCTGGGAATTGAACTCAGGACCTCAGAGACTGCAGAGCGGCATTCTACCAACTGAGCTAAATCCCAGCATGTAACAAGATAGTTACCATTAACTCTTATATTTGAATAAATTTTAATTACAGTATGTCTTAATTGCATGTTTGATCTATTTCAAATTGCAGAAGCTGATAAAAGTCTTCCCTTTCTTCATTTGTGGCCTTAGTGGTGGGTGCATATATTTGAATAATAGTCATATTAACTGGCCTTCCTTGTAGGCATATGGAAATTATTCTATTACTGACAACATTGTATTTCATGACAGATCTTGAAATGTCTTTTTTGATGATGAATGCAACCCCATTTCTCTTTAGTTTATCATTCCCAGCATAGTAGACCATATGATTGTCTGACTCAAAATGGCCAATGCCAGTCCATTTTAGCTCACTGATGCCTAGAATGTCAATATTTATGTGCTCCATTTCTCTTTTAACGATTTCTAATTTTCCTAGATTCATACTACATACATTCCATGTTCCAATTATTAATGGATGTTTACAGTTGTTTCTCCTCTTTTTTTTTTTTTTTTTTTTTTTTGCGGTACTGGAGGTTGAACCCAGGGCCTTGCGCCGGCATGCTCTGCAAGTGCTGGACCACTGAGCTGCGCCCCCGGCCCATTTTTTTTTTACTTTTTGAGGCAGTGTTTCGCTAAGTTACGCAGACTGCGTCTGGTCTCGAACTTGCGATTCTCCTGTCTCCGCCTCCCGAGCCGCTAGGATTACAGGCGTGCGCCACCATGCCTGGCTTGTTTCTCCTCATTTTGAGTTGTGCCACATCAGCAAGTTGAGCACCCTGGGGCTTTACTCCATTTCCGTCATCACGGGTAGACTCTACTTTGAGGAGGCAACTCTTCCCCAGTAGTCTTTTGAGTGCCTTCCAACCTGGGGGCCTCATTTTCCAGCAGTATATCTGACAGTGTTTCTTTGCTATCCATAGGGTTTTCAATGGCTAGTTGTTTTGGGAGTGGCTCGCCAGGTCCTACTCCCTAGTCTGTCTTAGTCTGGAAGCTCAGCTAAAAACCTGTCCACCATGGGTAACCTTGCTCATATCCGAGGTTACAGTGGCAGAGCTCTCAGCCTCATCGCAACACACAAGCCCCCACAGTGCGGCAAAATGACAGATGTGTGGGTGTGGGTCTTTTTATAGTCACTATAAATTTCATTAAGATTTCATTCTGCCATATAACCAAATGGGGGTTTTATCTCCTGATTTAGGTAGGATATTCTGTGCTTTTTGCGTCCTCCAAAAACAGTAGCCCAAAGAACACTAAAGTTCATCACTCTCATAAAAGTCAGAGCTAAGTGTTTGAGTAGACTGGACAGTGCATAGCCATTCAGAGAGTGGTGCTGGACTTCTTATCCTGATGCATGGCTTTTAAGAATGCTGTGGTGGTCACTATTCCCACCAGAAGAGAATGCAGAGTAGTATATTATATAGGCATTCTTACACTCTTACCTTGCCCCAGAAATGGCACACATTCCCTATGCTCACATTCCATTGAAGATACCTTGTAGGATATGACTGTAATCAATCATAGGAGTTCTGGAGTCCCAGGAGATGTAGCCACATTGCCAGCTTCAATTTTGCTAGTACAAAAAAGTGGAGAATGGATTACTTGGACCACAGCATCTCTAGTGTCATGTGGAGCAGTCTCAGATGATGGATGGGTTTATAATCTTCCTAAGCAACAGAAGGATGATTCTCCTTCACTTGGCAAGAAGTAGACAGACAATGTGAAGAAGTTGTTTTAAAGTAGACATTAATGTGAAATACAGAAAACAAAAATACACAGTTTAAAGCTAAATGCATACAATACCCTTATCTTCACCCCATCAGAAGATACTGGCATATAAATTTGTTCCTCAACTGCTCTGCAACTTTTATTTCATAACTGTGTTAGTTGGACCTTTTGTTGCTGCGACAAAATGCCTGACCAAAACAACATAAGGGAAGGAGAGTTTATTTTGGTTGACAGTTTCAGAGAACTCAATCTGTAATCCTTGGCTCTGTTGATTTTGGGCCCATAGTGAGGAAAACATAATGGTGGAGGGAGCATATGGCAGAGGTTACTCACCACATGGTAGACAGGAAGCAGAGAAAAAAGGGAATGGGGACCTTCAAAGTCATGCTCCAGATGACATATTTCTTCCAGGTAGGCCCTTACTCCTAAAATGTTCCACATCTCCCAATATAGTGCCACCATCTAGGGACCAATTCTTCAATATATGAACCGGTGGAGAACATTTAATATCCAAACCATAACAGCAATTAACCAGATGTTGAGAGCCATGATTAGTCATCAGGAAAAATAAGTGTACCTGAAGCAGAGGAGAATATAGACAAGCTGGATGTCACCAAAACTCCGAATCTGTCTCACTGGGTGAACTTCAAAAAATTCCTATTGCTTTACTTATTCTCTATACATCTTTTTTGGCCCACTCTCATCCAGAATCCTAGGAAGAAGCACATTCCAGTAAATAAAATTCCAGCTTAACCTGGCTGTGTCCAAAACACTGCATATGGAAGCATTCCTACCAGATGTTTTTAATGAAAAAAGAGATATTTGGATATTTTCTTCATTTTATCTTCTTTTTCCTAACCTAGAAATTCTGTAGGTTTTAGAATGCATGACTGCTAGCTATTGTTCTATCACTAACAGTTTCAGTATCTTTGTAAAGATGCCTTTCTGATCTGTAAAGTAATAAGTATTTATAAAATTAAAGGGTTGCAATGGATGATTTCTAAGGATCTATCTTGTTCTTTGCTTCTAATAGTACATGTGAAGTATGTTTTCTTTCAAATGCAATTTTCACAGAACTTGATTCTAAATAATAGACATCATGATTTTTCCCTAAGTGTTATTCCACTTAGAAAGTCTCTCCTATCATAAATGAGATAGTTCTGCTTTCAAATGAAAGCAGTCATGTTCAAATACAACTTTGATCTGTCTTCACATTAGAGTAATCGAGAAAAAGACAGAAATATACACATTATTAAACTTCAATTAAATTTCCTAACTGGAATATGTACACAAGGAAGTAGTCAAACACAGTTTAATGCATTTAAAATTGCAGATGTCATTAGTGTTGTGCATTAGCAAAGTAAAAATGAGCTATTTCATGACATTAGCTTTTAAAACACACTTCAGATACATTTATATTCAAAACCAAATACATTATTTTAAAATATTGGCTTCTGATTTGTGGCTTTTAATATATGAGTAGATATGGATATATCCTCTCATTCCATTTTCATACTGAAAAATATGATATGATGTACATACAAAACTCAAAATGTGAACTGTCATTATACTTCAATCCACATAAAATATCTTATGTATTGATGGATTTCACTTATTTTTCTAGAGTGAAATATTAGAATAATAATTACATGAATTACATTTCCCATTTTAGCAGAAAAGAAAATTTAAAAGTAGATAAGAGTTACAAATAGAGTTTGTCTTAGGTGGCATTCCTTTAATCATTTTTGGCCACTTATTCTACATTTGAGTTAGTCAAATAAACAATGGTATAGTTTTCAGGCTAGAATCTTTGCAACTCTAATTTTTTACTATAAATGCTTTAGAAAGTATGTGGTCTCTTTCCTCAGCTCTATCTTCATTATTCTACATGTTACTCTGTATGAACAAAACTGGAGCATTGAACTATGAACAACTTCTCAAGAGTGTTTTGATGCACATGCAATATTGTGAACCTCTGCTCTAGTATTTTCAAACACAGTTGCATTTGGCAAAACCATAATGAAAGAGACTTTAAAATATATGTCTTCTCAATTTCCAGTAACTGCTTCCCTATCTGGTCTCTCATTTCATATGTTTTATTGGTATAAGCTTTCACAATTTCTTCCCCAGGCTATAGTAGCAATGTTCCCCTGACATTGATGAATATTTGGCCTATTTCCCTTCTTTCATGTCCCTATTCTTCTTTTAAGCTCATCTTGCACATTGCCATCAAAATACCTTTTTCTCAAGCATAAGTCCTATGTAATAGCCTGAATTTTGTTCCCAGTATAATTGAGAATCATTTCCTTTTATCTAAGACTTTTCAAAATCAAGCCACACCTCAATATACCTAGCCTGATCTCACACTAACCCTTAAGCTGTCTATACACTACCTATACAAGAATTCTCAATGTTAACTAACACAATATACTTTTTCCACATTGTGATTAGTGTTACCTTTCCCTAGCATGTCTGTTTTCTCTTTCATTTTCCAAGTTTACTTTTTATAGTCTTTTAAAAATAACTTGTGGCTTTAGAAGGTTTATGATTTATAGAAGCATTGCCAAGATAATATGGAGAGTTGCTGTGTACCCCAAACCTCATTTCTTCTGTTGTTTAAATCTTATATTGGCAAAAAAGAAAGCAAAGATTAAAAAAAAAAAAAGAAAAAAAAAGAATTTAAAGTTTGATGGTTCCTCTGTGAACCTGGATGTTCTAGTCAATAGAATCCAGTTTTGAATGGCTAGCTATATGTAGTTTGGCATGAGATAGTGGTCATTCTTAGCTCTTCTGTCTCTCTGGATTCATTGCACTTAAAGCTCCCCCACAAAAAGAAAATGCACTCTATTATGGATCCCTCTAAAGCAGGTAATATTTTTTATCTTTATAATGATTTTGATAAGAAGTTAAATGGTCTGTCATGTATTTTTGCCAACTATTTTGACTTAAAATTTTTGCACATACCTGTAGCCACACAAAATGCAATCCATCCTTTGTAACATGATGCAAAAGTTATTATAAAAGTTATTGGCAAAATAAAATAAAATAAATCTTACATTAGGACGGTACATTGGTCACATTTATGAACAAGTACTGACATATTATTACTCATTAAAGTTCATACTTCTCTCATATTTCCCTAGTCTTTTTGTCTAGTGTTCCTTTTTTATTCCAAGGTTTCATTAAGGATACTATATAACATTTATGACCTTTATAGTTTTTAAGTGGGTTGATGTTTTTGTTGGATACTCTAACAAAATAGTAGAGATAATCAAGTTAAAATAGGAAAGGTTCATTTTGGCTCATGATTTCAGAGCTATGAGCTCATGATTGGTACACTCTGTTGCCTTTGGGTCTGTGGTGTGGTAGTATGTACTGGTGTCAGGGTGGGCGTGCATGGTGGAGCAAGATGCTCACCATGGCAGCCAAGAAGCAAAAGAGACAAAGAGAAGAGGCGGAGATCCAAATGTCCCTATTCAAAGACACAGATCAATGACCTGAAGCCTCCTTCTAGGCCCACCTCTTCAAGTTTTCCACCACTTCCCAATAGGACCAGCCTGAGGACCAAGCCTTGAACACATGGGCCTCTGGGAGGTATTTACATCCAAACTGTAGCAACTGGTCCGGTATTTTGCAGCATGTGCCTCAATGATAATCTCTCTATAATTTTTCATGATTAGATGGAGCTCACGAATTCAGTGGAGTAAAACCACATAAGTAAGTTACATTCCCATGCATTGTATCAAGATACATATAATTAACCCAACTAATTACTTGGCCAATGCAGTGTTTCCTCCCTATACTTCCACTTCCCATAATATACTCTTTGGAAGAAAGTTGTTATACACATCTCACACTTCAGGAATAGGGATCCTCCTCTTTGAAGGCAGAATTTCAACTTAATTATTTGGAATTCTTTTGCCTGGGAGATCTGTCTCTTCCTTCCTACTTATTATTTATTCGATTATTTAATTATTTACATGGACTCATGGATATTTATTTAATATTTTGCACCATAATTTTATATTTCATTAATGTTGTTATTCAAATTATTCCACTTTGGGCCCTGGGGAGCTCTTTCAGTTAACTCTCGTGTTTCTGTGTCATATGCCCATCATCCTGGGGTCTTTTCATTTTGTTAGACCACTTCTTTGCTTTCTGTTGCTATAAAATACTGAGGCTTATTTTGTGTATTTTCTGACCCAGTTCTAGAATGAGGTATTTCTTAGAAGAACCATGGTTCTTTTCATTGGAGAATGGTATTAGAAATCACTTTTTGAGTACTAGGTATGCTCATTGTTAGTAGGGTATGGTTGCCAACAGGTCATTTAGGTTGTGAAATAAGAAAATAGATGTGCATACTATATTGCTTTCCTATAAGTGCTGTAACAAATTACTATAACCTTACTGGCTTTAAACCACAGATATGTCTTTCATTGTCCTAGAAGTCGAAAGTCTGAATTGGTAAGGACTTTGTGCTTTGTGCTTTGCTCTTTAAAGTTTTATGGGTTTTGGCAAATACATAGTGTTGTGTACCGTTCATTATGATATTTTTAAAATCTAAATTAAACTTTACCTCTTTTCTGAAATGTTCTCAGATTTTTGCTTGTGTTATCTTATGTTTTTATTTGTTTTTGGCAAGTAGTGTTCTTTTTAGTAGTTCCACATCATACCACCAAAATTTTGATGGATTTTTATGCTGCATATTGGAATCGTTAAACACTGGATTATTTGTTCTTTGCCACAAAAGGATAGGTTTCCTTTTCTGTGAATTCAGAATTTGATATGTGGATTTCTGAGATTAAATGCTCATTAAATAGTGAACTATTTTAAATCCAAAATAAGGTCATAGAACTCTTAAAATTGATCTCAAATAAACTAAGACTTTATCATTATGTTGAAAAGATAAGTTTTTATTAATTTAATTTTATGAAAATAATCCTAGTAGGCAACTTAAGTAAAATCAATTGATTTAATTATCTGAAGATGTTAACAGCATCTATAAAACAAATTTAAACAAAAAGCAATTGCATGAGTCTAGGTCTGATACAGCTACTATATTTGTATAGGTTCATTAAACAAGGTGGGCCTAGAACTGGGTTGAAAAGAAGACGAGATCAGAGTTTTGTCAGGAAGAAAAGATATATCTCTGCTGAGAATAAGATAGTAGCTGAATGCATTTCTTTGGAACATAATCCTGAAAGTTATTAGAGCCACACAAGTTGATTTTAATTAGAAACAAAGCAAAGGAAAACAAACAAACAAACAAAACACCAAGAGAGCAGCAATTTCTCCACTTTGTAATTGACAATAGATTCTTTGAATTTCCTCTGAAGCAGAGGTCCCCAGCCTTATGGGCCAAGAACCACCATCAGTCTGTGGTCTCTTAGGCACCTGACTGCACAGTAGGAAGTGAACTGCCTACCAGCAAGTGAAGCCTCACCTGTATTTACAGCTGCTGCCCATAGGCTCATATCCTCAAAACATCCTCCCACCCAGCAGTAGAAATATTGTCTTCCAGGAAACTCATCTTTAGTACCAAAAAGTTTGAAGACTGCCATTCTGAAGGAATTACTTTAGGTTCTTCAACATTTGTTTCAAATTGTTTTATACTTATTTGGACCTGGCTTCTATGTTTTATGGACCAGGAGGCACTATAACACCATTCCCAATAGTTTACACTTTGGGGGTGGCAGATGTATTTAGCCTTATCACCTACTACCTATGTAAATTTGTCAAAATTATTTAATTTTCTTAACACTCATCCTGTGCCTTTATTTTTTGTTTGTTTGTTTTGTTTTGCAAACATTCAGTGCTCCAAAGATGCTAGACTTTCTTTCTTTCTTTTTCTCTCTCTTTCTTCCTTCCTTCCTTCCTTCCTTCCTTTCTTTCTTTCTTTCTTTCTTTCTTTCTTTATTTTTGGTGGTACTTTGGTGCTTGGGAGTTGAACCCAGGGTTTTGCTCACACTAAGCAAGTGCTCCACCACTATGCAGCACCTTCAGCCCTTTTTTATTTTTGACTGTGAGACAGCATCTTGCTAAATTGTACAGACTGCCCCTGGCTTTGAAACTGTAATCCTCCTGCTTCAGCCTCTGGAGTTGCTGGGATTACAGGCCTGTCCCACCATAATAGGATTTAGCTGTTATTATTAGTGATGATATTAAGAATTATATTCAAAGTAGCAGAAAATCCTAAAGAAGAATATTTGATAAAAGGAATACCATGGACTGTAAAATACAATTTGTAAGGAGGAAGACATGGCCATAGGAATTGTATAAAGGAAACGCCTGTTGGCCTTTACCCCAATGGAAAATTGATTGAAGATGAAGAATTCATGTTCTCTTCATCCTGTTTTGTGTTTTTGTTTGTGTTTTGATGTTGTTTTGTTTTGCTTTTGGATGCAGTCATCAGCAGAATCAAAGGATCTCTGGGCTATAAATTTAAGAATAGCAATTTTATCAGTAATCTCTCCTCTGCTCAGCCACATAACTCCCTTTCTACTGTGCAACACTTTGTTGTTCCTTTCCACGTTTTGGTCTATAGATACACTGTTCTCTGACCTGTGACACTTTTTTCTCCTTTTGTGATCCTCCTTATTCTTAAGCCTGGCTAATTCCTATCAATTAGATTTCACATATCTGTCAGCTTGTCAAGCTGTGGAGGCTTGCATGTTGCTGTGATGCTGAAAGCTATGCCACTTTTGTTTCAGATATCAGCAGGGTCACCCATGAGGGACAAGTTTTAGCTAAGCTTCCAGACTAAGACAGGCTAGGGAGAAGGACCCAGTATCCCACTTCTGAAACAACTAGCCATGGAAAACTCTAGGAATACCAGAGAAGAATTGTCAAATATAGTACCAGAAAATGAGCCCACCAGGTTGGAAGACACTCAAAAGATGACTAGGGAAGAGTTGCCTCCTCAAAGTAGAGTCGACCTTAAGGACAGGAAAGGAGTAAAGCCCCTAGGACCTCTACTGGCTAATGTGACACAACTCAAAATGAGAAGAAATATAGTGCCTGCAACATTGGGCTCAAACACAAAAAATTGCGTGCATGGCACAGTGTTGGGTAGTGTTTCATTCTGTTGTACTTAGGATCACTATGAGTCAGATCCAACTCAACAGCACCCAATAACAAAACAACAAACCTCAAGAAGACTGTTTGGGAGGCTGCATCTCCAAAATACCCAGTCACATCTATTGCTTCTCCCACTAGAATACCAGTGCCTATTTTATTAACTTCGCTGGCAACTTTGACCCTTTAAGCTGGTGGTGTGCACTCTCAGCACTATTTAACATTTTGGGCTGCATGATTGTTTGTTGTAAGAGGCTTCCTGTGCATTTGAGGATGTTCAGCATCACCTCTGGCAGATTCTGGTAGCATTCACAGGCAGCCCCAATTCTAATATTGAAAAATGTGTGTAGACACTGCCTCTGTTTGAGAACTATTGAGTTATAGAAGTGCACTGCAATCCTGGCTGCCAGTTAGAATTTCCATGAAAATTAAATATACATATATACATATATATATACATATATATATATATATATGTATATATATGTGCAGCGGTAACCCTATGGCATCTGATCCTGTCAGATCTCGGAAGCTATGCAGGGTCGGTCTGGTTAGTACCTGGATGAGAGACCACTTGGGAATACCAGAAGCTGTAGGCTTGGGAGAAGGACCTGGCAACCCCCTCCCAAAAATCAATCTGCCATTGAAAACCCTATGAACAGCAGAGAAGCACTGACAATAGCGTTTCTCCTGTTGTACAGAGGGTCGCCGACTCAACAGCACCTAACAATAACAACAACAACAACAACAACAACAAAACAAAACAAAACAAATATCTATCTATCTATCTATCTATCTATCTATCTATCTATCTATCTATCTATGTTAGAGATTACCCAAGAGATTCTGCTTTAATTGTTTGGGGGTGAAATATAATCATTTTAGAACTCAAAGAGGAAAAAAATTAAAACAGCAATAAAATTTGACAATAGCTTATATTATTTGCAAAAGTAAAGGTTCAATCTTATTTATGGAAGATTATAGTACATAACAAGACTTTACTTACTTTATAAATAGACAACTCAGAATAATTAAGCAAATATTTGACAGAACGAGTTAATTCAATAAGCTATTTATACATCACAAACATGAGTCTACATTTCATTGTAATTTTTTGTCTCTATGTTATATATTCTTTGAAGAAATTTGTCTTTAGATTTCCATGTTAATATAGTATTTGGTAACCTTGAGAGTTAATAAGTATTTTTGAAAAGATTGTTGGTTGCTGAATGAGTAACTGAAAGAATATATTATTTTGCACTTACCTCATTGACATTGAGGTAGAGACTGCTGATTATAGTTTATTATTATCATAATTTTGCTAACTCAATATCCATTCTCATTTTTTCCTAAGCAATAGAAAACTGCTTAATTTAAGAAAGAATATTCCTCACACAAAGACTAGATTTCCCAGCCTTTTTGTATCCAGGTGTTTTTATGAGAATACATCTGGACAGTGAGATATAAGAAGAAATTGCTGAATTGGATTTCTGGAGAAGCTCATTCAAAAGAGGAAAGAAAGTGGCAAATTTCTCTATCTACTATCTATCTCCTCATTTTCTTTCTCCCTGTATAGATGGCTGGAGTTGTAAATGTCATCTTAGGATGAAAGGTGACTTCAGAATGAAAGCAATTTGGTCAAGGTAAGGAGAAAAACACATAAAAAGCCAATATTGTAGCACCAGTACTGGACTGTTCACCTTTGGATCTTTGGATTTGATAGAAAAACTAAAATTCAACATCACTACTGATTTTTGATATTTGTAGCTTAATGCATTTCTTAACTACTACAATAGCCAGCAGAATACGGTATTAGAAAAAACAATTTATTTCTCTTTCCCTCATTACACCACAGAATTTTCAAAGGAAGGGAATATAAAATTGTAATTATGTGTTATATTATTATAAATCTCATGAGTACATGGAAGTCATCCTATGGCTAGGTGTATGGATTTTTATCTGATTTTTGTATTAAATCAGTATATTTCTTAGTGGAAATCATGTCTAGAGTGTTCTTTCAGAATTTCTGAATATGCCTTTAATACATGTCTAAATTGCACATCATAATGTTCACTTGCTTTTAATGTGAATTCTTTTGCTGCAAACTTGCTGTCCATATATGCATGGTTCCTCTGAAAGCTTTCATTTAGAATTGTAAGCCACATATATAAAGAAATGACTGGCATGCCTGCTGTTAAGTAGTTGCTTTTAGAAAAATAAAGCTTTCCTTCCAGCAAGATTCAACTTTCTAAAACCACCCAAATGGATTGGAAATTGCCCTCTAAACTAATAGTACACTTGGAAATGTTCACTTGAGGATAATTGTCTATTGGTAATTACTCCCAGCATCCACTGTCTTTAAGAGGCAAAGGAGTGATTGATCAAAATGCTGAGG
This sequence comes from Pedetes capensis, assembly GCA_007922755.1. Taxonomy (NCBI): domain Eukaryota; kingdom Metazoa; phylum Chordata; class Mammalia; order Rodentia; family Pedetidae; genus Pedetes; species Pedetes capensis. Next base: position 78,110 of record VMDO01004201.1, read on the forward strand.
AGTAGTTGAACAGTGACACTATGAAAATATTGTGAGGTTTTGCTAAGAGAATTCTGAAATAGTTGTAGGCTTCAGATTCTCCATCTAATCACTTAAAAATGCACACATATTAATATAATCTGTGATTAGCTATCAGTTTCCCAGAATTTAAAACAAGCACATTGTTCATTTATTTTCTTGTGAAATGTACATTTCTAAAAACTTAAATCTAGATTTTTGATACCTATTTTCCATCCATGTGTTTTGATGTTCATTTTTCTCATATGAGCAAAACAAGAAAAAATATTGTATAAGGGAAAAATAAGACAAAAATTTGAGTGGAAAATAAAATTCATAGTATAGTCATTCCATCGTAAATACAGTACAGCAGTAATATTTCAAAGGCACATTACTTAACCTATAGAACAATGTTGTATATGGGGGATACATTTCTACATCATTTTCAAGGTCAAAAAATTTAAAAAGTGGAACGCATTTCAATTGGCAGTTTAAACCAAATCAAAAGCAATGAATTCTGCCACAGATTTAAAATGATTTAAAGATAATTTTTTTGTTATAAATCTATTGGGCTATACTAGAGAGAGCAATTTAACATTTAACCTTCACATTTCTTGCTGTCTCTTGGAGCATATTTATAATTTAGTTTGACAGAGTGATTTGCCATGTTCTATGAATATTGTATTCTATTAAAGATATGCTTAAGAGTGTGTTGAAACAACATGGTCCTTGTTTTGAAAAAAATTGTATATTACAATATTCTATTTTGTAGTTCAGTTTTATGAACATTGTTAATACTTTCTTGAATATCTTCCCCTTGGAATAGATGCAATTCACTAGGGAAAACATATGGGATAAGTGGACCTAGAAGTTACAAGTAGAGGTAGAAAGCACCTAAAACAGGAGATCCCAAAAGTAGTAAGGAGATTGGAAACCATGTGTGAGATGCATTTTGAGAAGGTAGTAGTCACTATTGTCAAAACTGCTCAGTCAAGTAACATGATTAATGGTTAGTGGACGTGAGGCTTAGTACTGCATTACTGTTGTTACAAGGAGTATATATTATGAAACTCCTTGAAAAATGAGACTTCACCTTGTGGTTACAATTTAGAATATTGCATGAGCATCATGTTTCCACAACTAAAGCTAAAAGAAGCCAACAATTTCTTGGTATGGAAAATAATTATTATTTCATCATTAAGATTGTACTTTATAGTTTACATAAATTAAATATCTTAGGGGTAAGGGTGTTGCTCAGAGATAGATCATGTGCTTAACACACACAAGGCCCTGGGTTCAATCTCCAGCCTCAAGAAAAGAAAGAAAAGTCTTATTAAAAGCAGCAAATTTGATTAATTGCATATTTTCTACGTATGTTATGAAATGCTGATATTCATAATACTTTAAAAAATGATTTATCATGGTAAAGGCCTAACCTGTCATGTATATACATTACCCTCAAATCAAATTTGATTCTGTCAACTTATTTCCTTTATGCATATTTTATTTTAAAAAACAGAAAAATTAAACTCTATTTTACTTAAACCTTAATTTTAAGTATGAAACTACTAACTAGTAAGTTGTGACACTGCCCAAATCCATGAATAACTACATCTATCTATACACATATATGTACACATATATTATTTGAAAATATTCATTGATTGTATGAATTCTGGATACTGTCCAGCATTCTTTCATTTCAGCCTGAAGAACTGGCTATACCATTGCTTTACAGGATGTCTGTTTCTACTAAGCATGTATTAATTTTTAACTTTAGTTTTATAGGATACTTTTACCAGTTATAGAGTTCCTTTTTGCCAGATATTGTTGTTGTTGCTTAGTTTTCTCTCAATACTTTGAATGTCACACCACTACAGTCTGATTTCCATAGTTTCCCATGAGAATCAGCTGTTGATCTTACTGAATATCCACTGAATGAGATTAATCACATTTGTACTGTTTCTTTCAAGATTCTTTGTGGTTTGATAATTTGATTATGAGGTTTCCCAGTGTGCATCTTTTTAAGTTTATTGCACTTGGAGTTTGTTGAGTTTCATGGATATTTAGATAAAATTGGAAGTTTTCAGTCATTATTTCTTCAAATATTTTTAATACCCTGTATTTTTTCCTCCTTTCCTACTGGAGATTCTATTATGTTGGTATCTTTGATATCAATGTCCCATAGTTCTCTTAGACTGTTCTTCTTCCTTTAAAAAAATTATTGTACAGATTGTATAAATCCAGTTGTTCTACCTTTAAGATTCTTTCTTCAGTCTGCTTAAATCTATTGAACCCCTCTAACAAAATTGTCATTTCAGATATCATAATTTTGAACTTTCTGATCTATGATTATTTCCTTCTTTAAAAATGAATTTCCACCTACTTATTGATATTTTCTATTTTGTGGGAATTTCAAGTAAGCATTCCTTGAGTTGTTGAAACCTTCCCAAAGTTTCCAGAATTCCCAAATTTGACTCTGACTTTTTGGAGAGTTGGTTAACTGGTTTTGTGGAGGTGCTCACTGGTAGAGTTTCTTAATTCAGAATTTTTGCCAATGTCATTCTTTAACTTACCACAAATTATTTCTAAAATTTCAAAAATGCACTATTGTATCAATTCATTATTTTACATAGCTTCAGATATTATACAAAGCTTAATATTATCAGTCCTTTAAATTTTAATCATTCAGGTAAGTATGTGAGAGAATTTCATTTAATCTGCAGATTGCTATGGACCACTTTGCCTGCAGCTGTACCCCTGTGACATCCAATCCCATCAGATCTTGGAAGCTAAGCAGAGTAGGGCCTGGTTAGTACTTGGGTGGAAGACTGCCTGGGAACACCAGGCACTGTAGGTGGCTTGGAAGAAGGACCAGGCAACTAACTCCCCAAAACAATCAGCCATTGAAAATCTTATGAATAGCAGAGAAGCACTAACAATACTGTTTCATCTGTTGTACATAGGGTCACTATGAGTCAGATGCACTCCATTACACCTAGCAACAACAACAATAAGGCCCACTTGCATGGTGTCCATACTACATTTGTCTATTTTTTCTTAATGTCTTTTTTCTTATTAATCTATTGAATCATCTACTTTTTTAACACTGAATGTAATATCAAATCACTAATTGATTTCTGAATAATTTTTCCAATACTTTGCCTTTTTTCTCCTTTAATAATACTTTTTAACTAGCAAAAGATCTTGGTTTATCATAGCCACATTTATCATTTTTTTACCTTTATAGTTAACTCTTCTCGTGTTCTACTTAAGTAATCTTTAGGTACCTTTCAAAGTGGTAGGAAAATCATGTCACAATGATTATTAAAACTAATTCATATTCATTAATATACTGAGTAAGCTTCTGATTATATATTTAAAATAAATTTATCCACATATGCACTAAAAGACATGTCTCAGGCCTGGCATGGTGGTCCATTCCTATAATCCCAGAATTTTGGAGGCTGAGACAGGAAGATCTCTTGGTTGAAGCCAGATTGTACTACATATTCAGCTCAAGGCCAGGCTGGGCTACATAGTGAGACTCTGTCTCCAAAATTACATAACAAAACAAAACAAAATAAAAAAGAAACATAATCATCAGTTTAGGTTTACTAAGAGTTATTTCTCCAGATGTGATGGCCCACATCAGTAATCCCAGCACTCAAGAGGTGAAGGCAGGAGGATAATGAATTCCAGCCCAGCCTTGGAGCAGGGGTAGAGAGAAAAAAGGGAAGAAAAGACTTGTATAAGGATGTTTTTAGCAATTTAAAACTTACATTTATAAAATATGACTAATTCCAACATCTATTAAAAGGAAGATTTATAAAAATGGGAAATTTATACAGTTATATGAGCCTGAGCAAACTACGACTACCCTCATAAACATGGATGGACCACAAAAGCAATTATACTTAACCAAACAAGTCAGACAAAGAAGATATTTATATATAATTCAAAAGCAAGCAAAATTAATTCATGGCCACATTTGAGACTATGATAAGTAGGAGAGTGGTTAACCCTGGAGAGAGATTTGATGATGAGAAGACATTTCTGGTTTTCTGGATTGTTGGGATGGTTCTATTTCTTGATTTTGGGGACAGTTAGGTGGTTACATAAATATGTACACCTAGTGAAATATAATATATCATTACATCACCTGTGATTAGTATGTTGGCCCTCCATATCTATTGGTTCCACATTCATAGATTCAACCAACCACAGATTGAAAATATTTTTTGAAAATTGTACCTGTTTTGGACAGGAACAGATTTTTTATTGTCATTATTCCCTCATCAATATAGTATAATAATTATTTACATAACCTTTACTTATGTTAGGTTTTGTAAGTAATCTTTTGTTGCTGTTGTTGTTAGGTGCCATCTAGTCATGTCTAACTCATAGCTACCCTCGTAGGGTTTTCAATGGCTGATTGTTTTGGGATTGCCTTGGGAGTGGATTGCCACATCCTTCTCCCATTTTTGCAGTGCTGGGAATCAAACTTAGGACTTCAGAGATGGCAGAGCTGCACTGTACCAACTGAGCTAAATCCCAGCCCTTGATGTTGTTGTTGTTGTTGTTGTTGTTGTTGTTGTTGTTAGGTGCCTTCGAGTCGGTATCCAACTCATAGCGACCCTCATAGGGTTTTCAATGCTGACTGTTTCGGGATTGCCTTGGGAATGGATTGCCAGGTCCTTCTCCCATTTTTGCGGTGCTGGGAATTGAACTTGGGACCTCAGAGACTACAGCGCAGCACTCTACCAACTGAGCTAAATCCCAGCTCAGTTAGGTGCCATTAAATCAGGTCTGACTCACAGCGACCCTCATTGGCTTCTCAATGGCTGATTGTAAGTAATCTACAGATAAGTTAGAGTATATGGGAAGTTGTGTACATATTATATGCAAATACTATACCATTTTGCATAAGGGACTTCAGCATCTGTGGATTTTGGGATTCATGGTAAATAGGAAGATGGTCAGTGAGTTTCATGGAACCAATGCCTTGTGAGCATCTGCTAAGGGATGACTATACATAATCTTAACTTAAATATAGGCAGGCTATTTCATAAAGTCCAGTATGACCATTTAAGCACATTTTGGTCAACAGTGGGCCACATATATGAAGACCGTCACATAAGATTGTATTACCTAGTGGCATAATAGCAGTACTACTTTGTGTAAGTGCATTCTTTGATGTTTGCACAAGGCAGAATTCACCAAATTATGCACTTCTCAGAACATATTCTCATTGTTAAGTGATAAATGATTACATTACAGTTTAAAAATAATTAAAAGGTACACTGTCTTTTCAGAAATCTATAATTATTTACTATAAAGGGTCTCTAATATTCACTTGGTCTGGGATTTAGCTCAGTGGGTAGAGCGCTGCGCTGCAGTCTCTGAGGCCCTGAGTCCAATTCCCAGCACCGCAAAAGTGGGAAAAGGGCCTGGCAATCCACTCCCAAGGCAATCCTGAAGCACTCAGCCATTGAAAACCCTATGAGGGTCGCTATGAGTTGGATACCGACTCGACAGCACCTAACAACAACAATATTCACTTGTTGAAAGCAATTAGTTGATCTTCGGGCCTGATTTTATTTATGATATTTTGCTGGAAAATTATTTTATTCATCAAATAGGCTGATTAATGCTTCAGTGTTCCATATGGTACCCCAAGAGGTTCTCTTAGAAAGGATATTTTGGTAATCACCATATACAAGATGAAAAGACACATAATGCCTTCTACCACTAAGTGTCTCAGTAATCTATTCCTCTCTCTTTACCATATTTGTTCTGATGTTTTGTAACTGCTTTGTAATCTAAACAAATTTTCCTCAGTCTTTGTGTTAATGTTTACTTTATTTACTACTTTTGTTTTAATTGTTAACAATTTGCCTATTTCATGTCAATATTCAATTGTCTTGAACTCTGGAGTTTAACAGCACCTTTGCAAAAAAGTTTGATTTAGAAGATCTTGTAGAAAAATACACATATTTATATCTGTGTTATTTTAATTTGTTAGATATTACAAATCATTCACAAGAGGTATGTCAGTCAAGGAAAAGTGGAACAAGTATAGGAACCGAACTTATAGGACACTTGTGATAAATGACTTGAATTTGAGTCACTGTTTATTTCCTTCCTAAAAACAGTTTTAATGTCCCCTGCAGAGATATTTGTCAGATCTGATATACTGATTTGTTCATCATAACCTTAGCTAAGAACAGTTGTTGTTGTTGTTGTTAGGTGCCGTCA
>VMDO01004201.1:84464-129347 GCA_007922755.1 Pedetes capensis
TCATAGCGACCCTCTGTACAACAGGGGAAACACTATTGTCAGTGCTTCTCTGCTGTTCATAGGGTTTTCGATGGCAGATTGATTTTTGGGAGGGGGTTGCCAGGTCCTTCTCCCAAGCCTACAGCTTCTGGTGTTCCCAGGCAGTCTCCCATCCAGGTACTAACCAGGCCCGACCCTGCTTAGCTTCCGAGATCTGACGAGATCGGATGCCACAGGGCTACAGCTGCAGGCATGAACAGTTAAGAATCCTAAATATGGCCCAGTGCATGACATACATTTGTAATCCCAACAACTTGAAAAGTTAAGGCAGAAGGATCGCAAGGCAGCGTGTGAAGTTTAGTGAAATCCTGTCTCAAATTTAAAAATGGGGCAGGGTGTGGGCTGGGGATTGCAGCTCAGTGGTAGAGTACTTGCCTAACATGTGAAGACCCTGGGTTTGATTCACCCTTCCTAATCTCCCTCACAAAAAAATCCCAAATGTGTATAAGGATACTGAATTATTAAGTTATACACTTTAAAAAATAAAAAAAAAAAATCCCTTACATAGCCACATGGTTACAATGATGTAATGCAACATTTAAGACATGCAAAAAATCTTATTTACCTCTTTCAATTTTTAGAAAATATGACAACTGAGAAATGATGCTAGATATTTCACTTTAGAGGAAGGAAGCTCTGCTGTTTTTACCAACCATGTTTAATGCTTTGTACCCAAGAAGGAAATATATATATTCAATCTGAAGAACATAAAGAATCGAAAAGAAACCTCAGAGTTCGATGAAACAGTAGCAAAATGTGCAATATTTGTAACATTGGAAGCCAGAAGTGGTAGAGATTGTTGTAGAAAAAGATTTGGTGAAATACACATTACATATAAGGGAATGGTGATTCTGGATAGACTGGAATATGTTAAATATAATCAATCTTAAAGCCTCTACTAGAAATAATATAAAAAAGCAAATAAATTTACACCAACTAACTTGATATTTAATTAAAAATTTAAATTTAAATTAAGATTTAAATTAGAAATTCAAATGATACAAAAGAAAGCATAAAAGGCAGAACAGAATATTTTAAACAAAGAGCAGTATAAAATTTAAAATAGGACAATATTAGCAATTGCTTTAGATACAAGTGATTTAAACTCTCCAATTCAGAAAACGCAAGTGAATCAAGTCATCCACATACCACAATGCATGCTGTTGATCCAAACAAGCCTTCTTTCAGATTGAGCAGAAAACATAAGGGGCTAAGTTTTGAATGAGTAGATATGAAAGGTGAAGACTAATGTCTAAGCAGTTGCATAGTGCATTTCTAATGCAGGCTTTATTTAGAAGCCTAAATCCAACCATAATATTTTCCTGCTTTGGGATTTATATTGGAGCTGCTCTGATTGCTTTCTATTATTTCATATATTTGAAGGATGGCTTTTTGTTTCTTGACATAATTTTGTCAATGATTCTCTTACACTTGTTAGGTGCTATCAAGTCAGGTCTTTATTCATAGTGACCCTATGTACAACAGAATGAAACACTCCCTGACAATGTGCCATGACTGGCACTATGTCAGTGCTCCTTTGCTATTCATAGGGTTTTCAGTGGCAGATTGTTTCAGGAGTGGGCTGCCAGGTCAGGTCCTTCTCCCATTTTTGTGGTGCTGGGGATTGAACTCAGAGCATGGAGAGCAAGTACTCTACCAACTTATGTAAACTCCTCCCCATTTCTCTTATACTAGGTACTTAAAAAGGAAAACTCTGATATCTGCAAGGTTATTTTTGTTGTTTTTCCATAGAAGAGTGTATGGCAAAATATTCTAATTATTGAGGCTTCCACCTTGTTTATAGTCAAAGTAATTGAATATTTTCCACACAAATTGGAAAAATCAGTCATTTCCACTGCTTATGTTCATTTATATCATCTAAATGTCTTTTTTGTAAGAAATTAAAAATATAAATAAGACATAAGACATAAAATATCGAGTTACAGACATCCCTTGGTGTCTTCAGGGGACTGGATACAGGACTCTGCTTCACTATCAAAATCAGTGGATGTTCAAGTCCTTTATCTAAAATGGTGTAGTACTTACATATAAACTGTACACATCCTCCCATGTGGATGAAATCATCTCTAGATGACTTATAATACCCTATACAAAAGCAATGCTATGTAAATAGTTATTGTATTGTTCAAAAATAATGACAAGAAAAAAATCTGCACATATTCAGTATAGGTGCAACTTTTTGTCTGAATATTTTCAATCTTCAGTTGATTAAATCCATGGCTCTGGAGCCAGTGGGATAGGAAGAGCTGACTATCCTCATACATTTCTTTGCTAGTTATTCTTCTCTTTTATTCTTTAATGCTCATAATTATCAGTAATAATCTGCAATGTAATGCTTGGTTGTTCTGATTATTATTTAAAGCATTGAATGTTTATTAATAAGCCCATTTTGATTAGGAAGTCCACTTTAATTTTCCTCACAAAATAAAAATTAGAAGAGAAACATTTCTTTCTTTCCTTCTTTTACAAAAGCTGCTCCCCTGAATCAATACCTCCTATTTGCATTTGAGCACTACATCATCATTTCCTTTGATATGTGGCTTCATTTCAGGGAGCTATTTTAAATGCTTCTTTGCACCATGAATTTATTTAGATTAAATTTTTTTGGAAGAGAGTCACATTTTTAAGACTAGTCTTAACTGGAATTCTAACCTTATGAATTCTGTTTGCAGTGAGCATTATCTGTTTTAATGATGTACTCTCCCATCTGCTCTCAAATATTAACCTTCGTTACGATTAGACATGTGGAACTAGGAAAAAAATGCTTTTTTATCCTACAGAGTATATCAGTTGAAAAATTAGTATAATATATCTTTCTTTAACACAATAGTACATTGTAAAGAATATACATACTTTCAAAGATTGATTTGGAAAAAATAACTTCTGAAACATTATTCATCGCATGGATCTACTTTCCCCTCAGACTTCCATTTCCAAAAGGAATAATCAGAGAAAGGAGCACAGTTACAGATCCTGACTCACTGGGTGTCAGTGCTGGGTTTACCACTTGTTAATCTGTGCCACCTTGGACAAAGTATTTCATTTTGTCATGCATCATATTGATCATCTGTAAAATGGGGAATGTAATAGAAGCTGATTCATAATGTAGTAATAGTGTTTAAATGAATTAATAACAAAACACTAAGAATGCTGTCTGACACACAGAAAATGATATAAAATATTTTTACTTAATAAAATAATGCCATCAGTCATTCCCAAATACTGTCTTCAGACAGTCTTTGGTCCATATTTAAGCTTACTCTACTTTGGGCCAACTGAGATAAAAATGCAATAATATGTTGTTGTGTTAGGTGCAGTCGAGTCGGTATCCGATTCATAGCGACCCTCTGTACAACAGGGGAAACACCATTGTCAGTGTTTCTCTGTTGTTCGTAGGGTTTTCAATGGCAGATTGATTTTTGGGAGGGGGTTGCCAGGTCCTTCTCCCAAGCCTACAGCTTCTGGAGTTCCCTGGCGGTCTCCCATCCAGGTACTAACCAGGCCTGACCCTGCTTAGCTTCCGAGATCTGACGAGATCGGATGCCACAGGGCTACTGCTGCAGGCACAATAATATGAGTCTTTTAGAAAACAGAATTCATTTACTTCATGGGATTTTTATTTATTGTGAAATAGGTTTTTTGTTTGTTTATACTATTTTTATGATTATACATTCTTTATTTTATAGACAATAATGCTGGATTAGGCTGGGTTTTAGCTCAGTTGGCAGAGTGCCACTCTGCAGTCTCTGAGGTCCCAAGTTCGATTCCCAGTACCACAAAATGGGAGAAGGATGTGGCAATACACTCCCAAGGCAAGCCAGAAACAATCAGCCACTGAAAACCCTGTGAGGGTTGCTATGAGTCAGACACAAATTGATGGCATCTAACAACAACAACAATGCTAGATTACCTGCAGCCATAGCACTGTGGAGTCCAATCCCATCAGATCTTGGAAGCTAAGCAGGGTTGGGCCTGGTTAGTCCTTGGATGGAAGACCACCTGGGAACACCAGGTGTTGTATGCTTGGGAGAAGCACTGGCAACCCACTCCCAAAAATCAATCCACCATTGAAAACCCTATGAATAGCAGAGAAGCACTTACAGTAGTGTGTTTCCCCTGTTGTACATAGGGTTGCTAAGAGTTGAACACCGACTTGGCAGCACCTAAAAACAACAACAATGCTAGATTAGGGCTGGGGTTTAGCTCAGTTGGTAGAGTGCTAGTGTGTATCCTGAGTCTCTGGGATTGGTGCCAAGCACCAAAAATGAGAGAAGAACCTAGCATCTCACTCCTGAAATAATCCTGAAACAATTAACCATTGAAACCCTATGAGGGTCACTATGAGTCAGACTCAACTTGATGGCATGTAACAAAAACAACAATTCTAGATTATCATTATTTTTATTATTATTGATATATATATATATATATATATATATATATATATATATATTTTTTTTTTTTTTTTTTTTTTACTATCTCCCCCATGTGTCTTTCAACTTGTGCTGTGGGACTCGTGTGTTGCTGTGATGTTGAGAGCAATGCCACTGGTATTTCAGATGCCAGCAGGGCCACTCATGCTGGATAGGTTTCAGCTGAGTGTCCAGACTAAGACAGACTAAGGAGAAGGATGTGACAGGCCACTCCCAAAACAACTAGCCATTAAAAACCCTTTGAATAGCCAAGAAGCACTGTCAAATATAGTGCCAGAAAAATAGCCCCCCAGGCTGGAAGTTATTCGTGAAATGACTAAGGAAAAGTTGCTTCCTCAAAGTAGTAGTAGTTATTGTTGTTAGGTGCCAGCAAGTTGTGTCTGACTCATAGTGAATGCATATACAATAGAAAGAAACAATCTTGGACCCTGTGCCATGCCCTGCATTACTGTCAGTGCTTCTCTGCTATGCATAGGGTTTTCAATGGTGAGTTGTTTTTGACTGGATTGCCAAGGCCTTCTCGCTAGCCTGTAGCACCTGGTATTCCCAGGCAGTCTTCCATTCAAGGACTAACTCTGCTTAGCTTCCGAAATCAGGCAGAATCTGATGCTAGGGTGCTACGGTGGCAGACTGTCCTCAAAGTAGAGTCTACCTTAATAATGGGAATGGAATAAAGCCCCTGGGACCCCCTCTTTCTGATGTGGCACTACTAAAAATGAGAAGAAACATACTAGTTGCAACAATGGGCTCAAACATAACAAGATCATGTGCATAGCTGTGTTGGGCAATATTTTGTTCTGTTGTACATAGGGTCACCATGAGTCAGATCTGACTCAATAGTACCTAACAACAACAACATAGTTAATATCTACAAAAACATGAGGCAGCTATGAATCATAAGTTTTTCCCACAAAGAATATGCAATTTTCTAATCCATGAACTGGAAAGTTTTTTATACAACTGAATTGAAAAACCTATCCCTGCTCACATTTCTCTACTACCTTTCTTTTGTAAAGCACCTGTGATGTAATAGAAATACCCTGAATATAAAATCAGAAGACCTGGGTTTAAATTCATTTCTGTTTGTCACCTATTTTATCACATTAAGCAAATAACTTAATCTTTTTACATTTATATTTGCTTATCTTAAAAGAAGGTAAAATGACAGGCCATAGTGGGGCCTATCTGTAATCTCAGCAGCTCAGGAGGCTGAGCCAGGAGGATCACAGGCTTGAGGCCAGAAGTAGCCTGTGCAACTTAACAAGACCCTGTCTAAATTTAAGAAAGCAAAAAATAAGAAAGGGGATCAGGGTGCAGATCAGTAGGAGTACATGCGTAGCATGTGTGTGGCGCTGGGTTCAATGCCCCATGTACTCAAAGAAAAATAAAAGGAAAAATGTGTTTCTACTTTTAAAGAAAGAATAACTGACACAGGACTAAGCCTCACAATAAAAACACCTATAAAACTATATGAAATACTGAGACACTATTTTCAGGCATTAAAAAGGAGGCATTTTAAGCTGGGCGCAGTGGCACATGCCTGTAATCCCAGTGACTAGGGAGGCAGAGTCAGGAGGATCGCGAGTTCGAGACCAGAGGCAGTCTGCGTAATTTAGCGAGACCCTGTCTCAAAAAGTAAAAAAAAAAAAAAAAAAAAAAAAAAAAAAAAAAAATGGGCTGCAGGTGCAGCTCAGTGGTACAGCACTTGTAAAGCATGCATGTGCGAGGCCCTGGGCTCAACCCCCAGTACTGAAAAAACAAACAAACAAACAAACAAACAAACAAACAAAAAAGGCATACTGCAAGACTGTCCCACAATTGCACCAGCTCCCTACTTGCGAGTATTTTGCTGGTATGGAGCAGGAAGATGGACCCACATATGAGTAAAAGTCTTGCTTAACAAAAGAGATTTAACTTATCTCAGAGATGTAGGCTAAGGAGGTAGCTGGAATCTATAGACAACATATTTGAGAAGGGGAAAATGGTGAAGGAAAACTGCTGCCTAGGAGTTTCCTTAGTCTTTGGTCAATGAGGAGCTGAAAAGGCAGAGGGCAGAGTTCTGTGATTCTGTTTATTATTGCTGAAGGGCCAAAAACTTAAAGGGAGAGATGTCAGTGGAGCTGTAAATAAACTCTGTAATGACAAGTAATTGTTCATTCAGAGCTGAAAATTACTCTGCTATGGTTTGAATATGGTTTGTCCCCTTTGAAACTCATGTTAAAATATAATTATGATTATGAGATATTAAGAGGTGGGACTTGGTAGGACCTTTAATAGGTGAGTAGGCCTCTGCCTTGGTGAATGAATTAATTCATCCCTATATTTCATGGCTTACTGTGTTCTTCTTCCAATGCACCTTCTATAAAAGCCAGCTTGGGGAGGTCTCTTGTGCAACCCTTGTCTCTGGCTATATGATACATTGTACCATTTTGGGACTCTGCTAGCAAGGCCATCACCAGATAGAGCCCATCATCCTTGGACCATAACTGAGAGCCAAAATAAACCACTTTTCTTTATAACTTCCCTAGTCTAGAGTGTTGTGTAATTAGTAGTTAAATGTACTAAGACACTAGCTCTCATTGGAACTCCAAAAGACCACATGCTTTAGTGCCAACTACATCCAAGATTAAGGAACAGCCACAGGAATAAATTAAAAATAGATAATCCTTAAAACAAATAAATCTACATCTGACAACCAACAATTTATCTGTTAAAAGAAAAGTCAATGCTATTTAAAAGAATTTAATAGTATCTAGACTTCTTAATGCCTGAAGCAGTATCACTGTGGCATCGGATCTGGTCAGATCTCAGAAGCTAAGCAGGGTTGGGCCTGGTTATTGCTTGGATGGGAGACCACCTGGGGACATCATGTGCTGTAGGCTTGGGAGAAGGACACACAGCTGACTCTCAAGAAACCATTAGCCATTGAAAACTCTATGAATAGCAGAGAAGCACAACAATAAATGTTTCGTCTGTTGTACATAAGGTTGCTGTGAGTCGGAAACCAACTCTTCAGCACCTAAAAACAATAGACTTTCTAATGGGGCTGGAGTTTAACTCAGCTGGTAGAGTGCTGCTCTGCACTCTCTGAGGACTAGGGTTTAATCCCCAACACTGCAAAAACAAGAAAAGGACCTGGCAATCCACTCCCAAAGAAATCCTGAAAAAATCAGCCATTGAAAACCCTAGGAGGGTCGCTATGTGTCACATCCCACTTGAAGCTACAGGCACATAACAATAACAGACTTCCTAATAATTATCACACACAATGTCCAGCTTATAGTATGAAATTACTAAATATGCAAAAACAAAATAAATATGTGACCCATGGTAAAAAAAAAAAAAAAGCAATTCTTGGTAATGAATGCTTACATAGCGCAGATATTAGAATTAACATAAAAATGTACAAAAAACTACTGCTATGAATATCTTCAAGGACTTAAACATCTGGTTTTAATGAATAAAAAATGGAGAAAAAATTTAAAAACATACAAATGTGAGAAATTAAAAATATACTGTCTTAGTCTGTTCATGCTTCTATATTACAAGGCTTGAGAATAGGTAATGTGTGAGGAACAGAATACTTTTATAAGGATAATAGTCCCATGCACTAGGCAGAGCCCCTTAATCACCTCTAAAGGTCCTATTTCTTAAACTGTTACATTAAGGCTGAAGTTTCAATGAAGTTTCAAATATGAATTTTTTTGTGTATGTGTGGTACTAGAGGGCTGAACCCAGGGGCTTGTGCATGATTTGCAAGGGCTCTGCAAATTTAATAAGACAAAGTCTTATTAAATTACACAGGCTGGCCTCGAACCTGCTATTCTTCAGGCTATACCTCCCAAATTGGTGTGATTACAGGCATGTGCCACCGTGCCTGTCTTCAAAATGAATTTTTGAGTGCCACAAAATATTGAAATCATAGCATTCAAATCATAATGCAGTTATTGAAAAGAGAAAGAAAGGATAGGCATGGTGGCTCATGCTTGTAGTCCTAGCCACTGAGGAGGCAGAGGCAGGTGGATTACAGGTTCATGCGAGACCCTGTCTAAAGAAAAATAATTATAAAATTGGCTAGGGGTGCAGCCCACTGGTAGAGCACTTGCAAAGTATGTGTGAGGCCCTGGGTTCAACCTCCATATACTGCATATTAATTATACTACCACTATTACTACTACTACTACCACTACTACTACTACTACTACTACTACTACTAATAATAATAATAATAAACAAAAGAAAAAGAAAGTGCTGTATAAATATAATAGCAGTTGGGAATGGCTGAAGAAACAGTGAGTGAACTTGAAATTGCATCAGTAGAAACTCTGTATAAGCCAATCATGGTAATGTGCAATCCATAATCACCTTGATCAGGAGGCTGAGGCAGGATCATGAGATTGAGGCCAGTCAGAGCCACATAGGGAGAACCTGTCAAAACAAACAAACACCAGAAGTTCTAACAGATGGAAAAAGATTTGAGAAAATAAACAGACCTTTCAGAATAAATAAATATCAATAATTTCAACTAATTTCTCAAACAGTAAATACAGACATCTAGGAAAATACTGTCCATAGAGACAATGGCCAATCAGACAATATTACCTAATTGTGTGTGTGTGTTAGCTTTCCACTGACATAAGAAATAACTGAGACAATCAAGTTATAAAGAAAAGCAGTTTATACTGGCTTACAGTTTTAGAGATTTCAGCCCAGGATTGATTGGCTTTGTTGCTTTGGGCCTCAGGTAGCAAATCATGGTGGGGACCTGAGGCAGAGCAAAACTACCTATCTCATGGCTGAGAAATAAAGGAGAGAAGATGGGAAGGCAGGGCCCCATTGTCCCTTTTAAGGGCATGTCCTCAACAACTTTAATACTTCACTCTAGGCCCTGCCTCTTAAAGATTCTGCTACAAAAAATCCCAAGTTGAAGAAACAATCATCCACATGTTTCCATGTTAAGGAGTTGAAACATTAAATAAGACAAATGCAGTGAAAATCATAAATAGATGCTCATAATCCAAAAACAGTGAGAAAGATTTTAAAGTACCCAACATAAAAAGATGCTTTCCTTTTACTACAATAATAAAAAAATGCCCAGAAGATAATAAAATATATCTTTAAAGTAAAAAACTGAAAATGAAATAAAATTTCAGATAAAGAAGATGAAAAAGTCTCTACTACCAGCAGACTTGCATAAAGAAATTGTTTACTTTGAAGGAATCAAAGATACATAGAATGGAATGAAATGTACTAGAAATTATAAATATGTGGAGAAATTACATATATGTGGAAATTATAAATATGTGGAAATACATCTATATCCGTATTCCTTTAATTCTTCTCTTAGTTTTCGAAGGAATTAAGCTACTTAAAACAAAATAAGTAACAATTTATATCTAGTTTTTATATATTTTAACTATTATATATAATTACGGAAGTTATCACTTCTTTTATTAAATTACTTTTATGTATCAAGTAATGGGATTTAGCTCAGTTGGTAGAGTGCTGCGCTGCAGTCTCTGAGGTCCCAAGTTCAACTCCCAGCACCGCAAAAATGGAAGTAGGACCTGGCAATCCACTCCCAAGGCAATCCCAGAACAGTTAGCCATTGAAAACCCTATGAGGGTCGCTATGAGTCAGATACTGACTCGACGGCACCTAACAACAACAACAACAACAACAACAACAATGTAATTGTATGGCTGGGATTTAGCTCAGTTGGTAGAGCGCGGCTCTGCAGTCTCTGAGGTCCCTAGTTTGATTCCCAGAACCACCAAATGGGAGAAGGACATGGCAACCCACTCCCAAGGCAATCCCAAAATAGTCAGCCATTGAAAATCCTATGAGGGTGGCTGTGAGTCGGACTCCACTCAAGAGCACCTAACAACAACAACAATGTAATTGCATACTTTCTATGTTTTCTCTTTCTTTTCTTTCTTTTTTTTTTTATACTGAAGATCAAACACAAGGCCTTGTGCATGCTAGGCAAGCACCCTGCTGCTGAGCCACACTCTAGTCCTATTTTTTCTTATTTGAATGTAAATATAGTAGATTATATTAATTGAATTTTGAAGATTGATCCAGGTATGCATTCTTGAAGTAAATATACTTGGTTAAGGCATAATAACTGTTGTCTGGGCATGGTGGCGCATGCCTGTAATCCCAGCGACTTGGGAGGCAGAGGCAGGAGGATGAAAGTTCGAGACCAGAGGCAGTCTGAGTAATTTATCAAGACCCGGTCTCAAAAAGTAAAAAGAAAAAAAGGGGAGGGGGGCTAAGAGTGCAGGTCAGTTGTACAGCACTTGCAAAACATGCAAGTGGCAGGCCCTGGGTTCAAACCCCAGTATTGAAAAAAAAAAAGGCATATTAACAGTATTATTTTATTTGTTAGTTCCTGTACCATTGAATCTGACTCATTGGGACTCTATGTGCAAAAGAACAAAACACTCCCCAACTCTGTGCCAAGCACATGATCTTTTTGTTGTTGTTGTTTAAGCCCACTGTTGCAGACACTATGTCAAGCCAACTAGTTGAGTCTTCCTTTTTTTCATTGATGTGCCACTCTCCCAGACATGATGTCCTTCTCCAGCAATTGGTCCCTCCTAACAATGTGTTCAAAATACACCAGACACAGTTTAGCCATCCCAGCTGGCAAGGAGCACTCTGGTTGTATTCCTTCCAGGACAGATCTTTTGGTTCTTTGTGCAGTCCATGGTATGTTCAATATTTGTCTCCAGCATCATAATTCAAAAGCATCAATTCTCATTCTCCCTTATTCAGTGTCCAGCTTTCACAACCATGTAACACAACTTAAAATACCATGGCATGAGTCAAATGCACCTTCATCTTTATTGTGACATCTTTACTTTTCAACACTTTAAAGAGGTTTATTGCAACAGCTCTTCTCAATGCAATGCATCTTGATTTCTTGACTTTTGCTTTCATAAGGTATTGATTATCAGTATATATGGCATGTACATATACATATATATACACACATATATACATATATACATATATGTGTGTATATATATGCATATACATACATACATACATACATACATATACATACATACATTCATTTGCCAATTTTTTGGTGAGAAGTTTTGCATTCATGTGCATGGGGGCACTTATATTTTGCATCTGTGTTCAAGAGTATCTTTAGTTGTGCTTTTTGTTGTTATTGTTCTATCTTTGCTTTTCAACTCAGAGTAGGATGACCCCATAAAATTGTTCCTCCTCTTCTGTTTTCTAGAAGACATTATGTAGAAACTGTTATATCTTACTTAAATGCGTGGTAAAAAGCATTCATTAAACCATCTGGATCTGAAGATAGTTTTTAGAAAGTTTTTAGACATCAGTTTAATTTCTTTGATCATGAGGTAAATTTTGATCATGAATTCAATAGTTATAGGTATATTCAGATTTTATTTTTCATCTTGGGTGAGTATATATTGTCTTTTTCAGTTTGTAAATCTTGAGGAGTTAGATTATATCATGTAAGGTGTAAAAGTCAGAAGAAAACATATGAACTCATAAAATAGGGAAAAGATTTGAAGAGACACTTCACTAAAGAGGATACACAGATCACAGATGGCCATAACCACATGATAAGATTTTCAACATCCTTAGCCATTAGGGAAATGCAAATTAAAGCTAGATGAGCTAAGACTGCACAGTCATTAGAATTGCTATTTTTAAAAGATATGACAATGCACAACAAAAGCCAATCTTAATATTTTCATATTGTAAGTTTTCTTTTATATAGCAGTTTCAAACTGATAAAATCATCATGATGGAGCACAGACCTGCCGTTCCTATGGCTTTATGTCAGGGATAATAGATGTCTATGAAGGAATACCACTGAAGAATTTCTAATGAATTATGAGGGCATTTCTGTAATCCATATATCTCATAAATTTTATAGAACTATAAATCATTAAAATACTAGTTTAACAGTTGTTGTTGTTGTTAGGTGCCGTCGAGTCGGTATCCGACTCATAGCGACCCTCATAGGGTTTTCAATCGCTGACTGTTTCCGGATTGCCTTGGGAGTGGATTGCCAGGCCCTTCTCCCATTTTTGCGGTGCTGGGAATTGAACTCAGGACCTCAGAGACTGCAGCACAGCACTCTACCCACTGAGCCAAATCCCAGCCCCAAGGATGAGGCTCCTGTTGTTAGGTGCCATTGCTGTTTCGGGATTGCCTTGGGAGTAGATTGGCAGGCTCTTCTCCCATGTTTATGGTGCTGGGAATTGAACTCGAGACTGCAGAGACTGCAGCACAGCGCTCTACCAACTGAGCTAAATCCCAGCCTTAACAGTTGTATAAGAGGTTATTCATGATTGCAGGACACTGGATGAAGGAACCTAGGGATTTATTGAATTATTTTTACAATTTCATGCCAGCCTAAAATTATTTCAAAAGTTTATTAAAGTTTTAAAAACTATCACTTAGAAATATGAAGCTTGCCTAATGGAAAAAAATTTGATGAAGTTCTGCATAATAATAGATCAAATATTCTTGAGAGAAAGAAAGAAAGAAAGAAAGAGAAAAAGAAAGAGGCTAAACAAAAGAGAAGAAAAACCCTCAAACACATGGCCATGCCAAAATGAGTGTTTCTTTTTATTTATTTATTTATTTTTTATTATTTATTTATTTTTTTTTTTTTTTGTGGTACTGGGGGTTGAACCCAGGGCTTGTGCTGGCATGCTTTACAAGTGCTGTACCACTGAGCTGCACCCCCAGCCCATTTTTTTTACTTTTTGAGACAGAGTCTTGCTAAGTTACATGGACTGCCTTTGGTCTCAAAGTTGCGATCCTTCTGACTCTGCTTCCCTAGTTGCTGGGATTACATGCATGCACCACTGTGCCTGGCTCCACTAAAGTGGTTTGTAAAGTCTGCAGTTTACCAAGTTTGCTTTAAAAGGAGATCTAATCAGATGAGTCCTTTACAAGAAAATGAAACATGGAAGAGTGCTTTCTTTTGGTCTCAAAGGGAAAACAAAACAAAACAAAAATTAAATAAAAACATAAAACCAACAAACCCTTATTTTGTGGATAGTGTCCAGTGACAGAGAATTTCCAGCAGTCTCTATAAGCTGAATAGTCACTCTCTCAGAACAATGGCCAAGAAAAGGGCATCTTAATCCTACAAATAGCTGGAAGTAATTTCTGCTAATAACTTGAATAGGATCAGAAATTCTAGGTTAGATTAAGACTAAATCTCCATTAAATGGAGGTGTAAAAGTTAACAGATTAATATTACTTTAAAGTCAACATATTAATACTGTTTTCCCTTCTTTTATGGTGTTGGTTATTGAATCCAGGACCTTCCACGTGCTAGGCAAGTGCTCTACCACTTAGCTACATCCCTGACCCCTGATTAGCATCTTAACCACTAGTATGATGTCTTATCACATGCATTGGCTTCATTGGCTACTCTATATAAACATCCAAGGGTGGAGATCTAGAGAAGCAGGGGATAGGGATGACATGCCTTAGAATTGTGTCTACCACACCAAGAAACTATTTCCAATTCACAGACTTTCAAGTTGTTAAGCCTATTATCTGCCATCCATTATCTTGTATTTCTAAAATGTGGGTGTGGAGCTGCCACAGTTCGGATCATAAGGATTCCCAGATGCTCATTTGTTAAAATGTTCATTCCCAGCTTGCTGTCATCAGAAGTGGAGCTGATTGGGCAGGTCTCCCCGTCATTTAGAGGTCCTCCTAAAGGGGACATTGAGACCCAGGTCCCAGTCTCTTTCTTTCTTTCTGTTTGCGAGCCATAGGGTGAATGGTTTTCTGTGCCACATGTTCCAACCATCATAATTTTCCTCATCACAGACCCCAAAGCAACAGGGCCACGAACTATGGACTGAAACTCCCAAAGTGTGAGCCTAAAGGAAACTTTTCTCTTTATAACTTGATGTATTAATCAGGGCTGTCTACAGGCACAGAACCAACAGAATCTATCTATCTATCTATCTATCTATCTATCTATCTATCTATCTATCTATCATCCAAACATCTATCTATCCATCTATCTCCCCTATGGGTCTATCAGTGTGCCATACAATGGGGACTTGAGTGTTGGTGTTATGTTGAAAGCCATGCAACTGGTATTACAGATACCAGCTGTGTCCTCTGAATGGACAGGTTTCAGCTGAGCTTCCAGACAAAGACAGACTAAGGGCAAGGACATGGCTAACCTACTTCCAAAATAATTAGCCATTAAAACCTCTACTAAGAGCAAAGAAACACTGTCAGATATAGTGCTAGAAAATGAGCCCCCCAGGTTGGAAGGTACTCAGAAGATAAGTGGAAAAGAGTTGTCTTCTCAAAGTAGAATCTACCTTAATGACCGAAATTGAGTAAAGCCCCAGGGACCTCCATTTGCTAATGTGGCATGACTCAAAATGAGAAGGAACAACTGTAAACATCCATTAACAATTGGAATGTGGAATGCACATTGCCTGAATCTAGGAAAATTAGAAATTTTCAAAAGGGAAATGGAGTACAAAAACAACATTCTAGGCATTAGTGAGCTAAAAAGAACTGGCATGGGCCATTTTGAATTAGATAATCATATAGTCTACTATGCCAGGAATGACAGATTAAAGAGAAATGGGGTTTCAGGCATCATGAAAAAAGACATCTCAAGATCTGTCCTAAAGTACAATGCTATCAGTGATAGAATAATATCCATATGCCTACAAGGAGGGCCAATTAAAATTAATTATTCAAATTTACACACCCACCACTAAGGCCAAAAATGAAGATAGAGAAAATATTTATCAGATTCTTCAATATGAAATTGGTTGAACACACGATCAGGATACATTGATAATTATTGGTGACTGAAATGCAAAAGTTGGAAAGAAAGAATGGTCAGTATTTGAAAAATTTGTCCTTGGTGACAGAAATGATGACAGAGATGATATGATAGAATTTTGTCACATCAATAACCTTTTCATTGAAAATAGATTTTTTCACCAAAATAAATGCTGACTATACACATGGAATTCATCAGATGGAACACACAAGAACCAAAGTGACTACATTTGTGGAAAGAGATGAAGGAAAAACTCAATATCAAAAGTCAGAAAAATACCAGGTGCTGATTGTGGGTCAAACCATAAAACGCTCATATACAGAATCAAACTGCAACTGAAAAAAATTAGAATACATATTGGAGAGCCAAGGTATGACATTGAGTATATCCTACCTGAGTTCAAAGATCACCTCAGGAACAGGCTAAATACATTAGACACTAATGATAGAAGACCAGATGAGTTGTGGCATATCATCAAAACATCATTCATGAGGGAAGCAAAAGGTTATTTAAAAGACAAGAAATAAGAATAGACCAAATTACATGATGAAAGAGACTCTGAAACTTGCCTTTGAACATCAAGCAGCTAATGTAAAAGGAAGATAAAATGACATTAAAGAATTAAACTGATTTCAAAAGGTAGCTCCAAAAGGTAAAACAAAATATTATAATGACAATTCAAAGAAATGGATATATTATCACATGCAAGCAAAATTTTGCTAACAATCATTCAAAAGTGACTGCAGCAATGTATAAACAGGGAACTTTCAGAAAATCAAGCCAGATTCACAATAGGATGTGGAATTGGGGACATATCATCCTTGATGTCAGATGGATATTAGCCAAAAGCAGAGAATACCAGAAAAGCGTCTATATATGTTTAATTGGCTATAAGAAGGCATTTGACTGTGTGAATCATAACAAATTATGGATAACACTTCAAAAAAATGGGAATACCAGAGCACCTAATTGTACTCATGAGGAATTTGCACATGTACTATGAGGCATTCATTTGAACAGAACAAGGAAACACTGTCTGGTTTAAAGTCAAGAAAGGTGTTCATGAGGGCCGTATCCTTTGCCATACCTTTTCAATCTCCATGCTGAGCAAATAACCTGAAAAGCTGAGCTTTATGATGAAGAATGTGGCAACATGATTGGAGGAAAACTCATTAATAACCTAAGTTATACAGATATCACAACTCTGCTTGCTGTAAATGAAGAGGTTTTGAAACATTTACTGATGAAGATCAAAGAACACAGCCTTCAGTATGGATTGCACCTCAAAATCAACAAAACAAAACAAAAATCCATACAACTGGGTCAGTAAGCAACTTCATGATAAATGGAGAAAAGATTGAGGTTGTCCAAGATTTTGCTTAACTTGGTGCTACAATCAACACCTGTGGAAGCAGCAGTCCAGAAATCAGAAGATGCATTGCATTGGGAAAAGCTATTGTAAAAGATCTCATTCAAGTGCTGAAAAGTAAAGATGTCACATTGAAGATGAAAGTGTGCCTGACTCATGCCATGGCATTTTCAGTCACATCGTGTGGTTGTGAATGCTGGACGTTGACCAAGGGAGACAGGAGAAGGATTGATGTTTTTGAATTATAGTACTTGACACAAATATTGAATATACCACAGACTGTCAAAAAACCAACAGTCCCGTTGTAGAAGAAGTGCACCTAGAGTGCTCCTTGGAGGCAAGGATGGCTAGACTGCATCTGACATATTCTGGACATTTAATCAGGAGGGACAAGTCCCTGGAGAAGGATGTCATGTTTGGGAGAGTGGAGGGTCAATGAAATAAAGGAAGACCTTCAACAAGATGGATTGACACAGTGTCTTCAACAGTAGGCTTCAACATAAAAAGGAGCATGTGCCTGGCACAGAGTCAGTGAGTGTGGTTTTTTTTTTTTTTTCCGTACATAGGGTCACTATGTGCCAGACCAGTCTCCATGGTGCCTAACAATAATTATCTATCTATCATCTATCTATCTATCTATCTATCTATCTATCTATCTATCTATCTATCTGGGGATTTATTAGATTGGCTTACAGGACTGGAGACTGGAAAAACCCATAGTGGCTGACTGTACACTTAAAAACCAAAGGACCACATAGCTGCTCAGTCCAAGAAGCTGGAAGCCTCAGAATCAAGGAGGACCAATGATGCTATATCTGTCCAATGATGAAGGCCTATAAACTCCCTGGAGAGGCCCTGCTTATGTGTGTCTTGAAACACTATGGAGCCTGGAGTCTGATACCCACTGGTAGTGGCAGGAGCAATAGATACACTCCCTCAGGAAGATGGAGGTTGGACACATTGGCTTTCTTTCCCTTTTTATCCCATGCAGGCCCCAGCCCATTGGCTGTTGCTGTGGGGATCTAACTACTGGGGATCTAGTGGGAGAAAAATTTGGTGGTTTACATGTCTAGGGCTTAAAATTCTATAGAGCATCCCTGACAAGAAACACAAACACAAGCAAATGTATCCTGTCACAGATGGGATGTCATGAAACACCAGGAAGAAAGGAAACGGGACAAGAGAGACACCTGAAGATGAGTGTGTCACTGTATGCGGTGGCCAGGGAGAGCTACTGTCAATGTGATTTTTGAACTTACGTAATTTGAGAGAGATGAGACAAGAATCTGGGGAAGACAGACACTTAGAGGCAGACAACAGCAAGTGCAAGGCATCAGGCAGGGCCGTGTAGCAGCCCAGAAAATGGAAGGCTGTACAAGTTCAAGTTTTAAATGACAGGGCATAGAGTTCAGCAGTCAGTGTTTTCAGGGGTGGTCATATTTCTCTGTGGGGACCCTGTGTAAATGCAGCTACTATGAAAGCAAAATATATGAGTTCTGCACTGCACTTTACCAATTATTAGCAGTGTGGTTTGCAGAGAAGTTGAAACTTCTGCTTCAATTTCTTCATGCACGTGGTTGTTGTTGTTAGGTGCCATGGAGTCATATCCGACTCACAGCGACCCTCATAGGGCTTTCAATGGCTGATTGTTTGGGGACTGCTTCTGAAGTGGACTTCCATGTCCTTTTCCCATTTTTGTGGTGCTGAGGCTCAAACCTGGGTCCACAGAGAGTGTGGAGCAGTACTCTACCAACTGAGCTAAATACCAGCCCTTCCAACTATTTGTGATGGACATTTCAAAAACAATTGTGTTTTTCCAAATGGTTTGCAAATATCACTGATTCACCCTGGTCACCTGGTTAATGGCATTTGGTTAGCTGAGTTGTGTCTGACTCACAGTGACCTTCATAGGGTTTTCAAAGGCTAATTGTTTCTAAGGGCTGGGATTTAGCTCAGTGGGTAGAGCGTTGCACTGCAGTCTCTGAGGCCCCGAGTTCAATTCCCAGCACCACAAAAATGGGAGAAGGGCCTGGCAACCCACTCCCAAGGCAATCCCGAAACAGTCAGCCATTGAAAACCCTATGAGGGTCGCTATGAGTCGGATACCGACGGCACCAAACAACAACAACAACAATTGTTTCTGGATGGCCTGGGGAGTGGATTGCCAAGCTCTACAAAACTCCTCATTTCCTGTATGGGTACAGACTTCCAACTTGTTCTTTTATTGCTTGAAAGAGAAGCACTATAACAGAAAACAATGAGCCAATCCACCTCAGGTGACTTTTACTTTAGTGTTTTTGGTTTTTTGGTTTGTTTTGGTTTGTTTTTGTTTTTTGTTTTCGGAGTTTTTCATTAGTGCCTTAACAAAGAGATACAAGGACTCAGGGGTCACAGTAGTGGGAGGAGCCAACTCTTCCCTCGTCTGCCAATAGCCAGCTATGTACATTCCTTCTCATCTTTCATTCTGTGACATGCTATTTGTAGTTAAAACTAACTATGGTGGGAGAATGTATGCTACCAGTATTGACAAGTGCTACAGAGCCAGTGTTCTGCAGAGAGCCTAGCATTCCGCCAGTACTGACAGTTGTTTTTATTAGACATTTGCAAGTGGGCTGCCCTAGCTTCTCCATTTGTATCAGGGCAAGAGGGTGTGGGACGGTGTTGCCAGGCTGAGAGTCATAGGGAGCTGTAAGCGGGGCCCCTCTGCTTTACTTGGAAAACATATTTCTTTTAGCTTACAAGATTCATTGAGATGTCGGGGCCTGTCAAGCTGAATTAAGCTGTCTCTCCTTAATTCCTCCCAGCATCAGGTTCTTGCTATTGTTTCCTAATGCTGTTTACTCATGTGTTTATTACTAGTTGGTTTTTATTAACCAGATATATCTGGGAGAGTGATAGCCAAAATATCTTGCAGTAGACATTGTATTTAACCAGTTCACTTGTTTTAAAACTTTTGAAAATAGCAATGGGATTTTGCTATTGCTTTCTACATTCACTGAAATCAATGGGCTGGGCTACATATTCAAATTTCAGCTTATTAGTTTTTTAAAATAATTATAGGTTAGTATTTAATCTTGTGTACTTTAGCCCTTTGACTATCAATGTGAAATCAAAATACATGACAATAAGTATTTTATGTCCATAAACTTGTCATTATAATGAACAAAAGAATGTGATTAGCAAAATAATTGGAATGCATAATGAGTTTGTAAAATATCTTTTCTCACCATTTTCTTGACTTTCTGTCAAATTCATACATACTCACTTTTTGACATAGGTATTCCGATGGTAGTGAAAAGGTTTAAATGAAAGATTTGAAATTTTGTGTCATATAAACCATAGAAGGTACCTCTGAATGAACATTTCCTTTGTGTTTCTGATCAATATTGTTCTCATCCATTCTACCAGTGAGAATATAATTTGTTACTAAATGCTTCCATTCAAAGGTAATATCATCTACCAACATGTTTGATATTAGGAGTACTTCCTATTTCAAATATAATACAACATTTATTTAGCACTTATGCATGTCAAGCTATAAAAAAATTATTTAGAAATAATGTATCAATTAATGCAATAACAACTATAGTTTTCAAACTCTGCTGCCACACTCAAATCTTGTATTTTGGTGCTGTTACATTAGAAAAGGGCTGGGATTTAGCTCAGTGGGTAGAGCACTGCGCTGCAGTCTCTGAGGTCCAGAGTTCAATTCCCAGCACCGCAAAAATGGGAGAAGGGCCTGGCAATCCACTCCCAAGGCAATCCCGAAACAGTCAGCCATTGAAAACCCTATGAGGGTCGCTATGAGTCAGATACCGACTTGATGGCACCTAACAACAACAACAACATTAGAAAAACACTTTGTGTTTTCTGATCTTAGTGAGATGCATTTATTTATATGTAAATCACATAAATGCAAAACACTCATTAAATCACAAGAAATCCTAAAAGACCTCCCCACTCCCCTTGTTCTTAAGCACAAGCCTGCCTTTCTATTTTTTAAATTTACCATACAAGTATCTCCATTGCAGAAACCCATAAGTAACAATGGGCTCTTTCTCATTGTTGGTAGGTGCCATTGAGTTAGGTCCAACTCATAGCGACCCTGTGTACAACAGATGAAACACTCCCTGACACTGTACCATGCCTGGCACCATGTCGGTACATATGTGCTATTCGTAGCACTTTTAATGGTGGATTGTTTTGGGAGTGGATTGCCATATCCTTCTCCCCAGCTTGCAGCACCTGGTATTCCCAGGTGGTCTCCTATCCAAGGACTAACCAGGCTGACCCTGCTTAGCTTCTGAGACCAGGTGGAATCTGATGCCAGGGTGGCTTCAGATAAACACCTTATTCTCAATGGAAGATTTAGACTTGGTACTTAAACTTTGATTTTATGTTCTATACTTCTACTGCCTCAGTCTTATCCTCTCCCTGTGGTTGCTTTTACCCACAACCTTATAGTTGTTAAGAGCTATATACTCCTTCTGCAGGTGGCCCTCCTTATCTCTGGGCAATGGCTAAGGCCAGGCTGCTAAAGCTGTTCCAAGATGGGGCTACAATGAAGCCATGGTCATTGTGATATTGATATAGATCTACTGTGTAAATGTATTTTTCTTCATTTGACATTGTATCATAAGTATCTCAAATTTCATTTAACCTTTATACTTTATAACACTTGAAAACATTTTGCAAATAAAAGCGTAGTAAATGTGTAATGCAAACAGCTTGGCAGAGTTAGAAACAAGCAAGAAAAAGTGTTTAAAACACAATCCATTTACTCTTCATTGGTATATATATTTTTCAGTATTTTTGTGTCATATTTTTCATATGTGTTATCTTTTATTTTCCTATTCTCATTCTATAATGTACATTCTCCATGTGATTGCATATTTTTTCACTATTATTAGCTTTAATGAGTAGATGTCAACACAATATTCTATCCTGTACATTAACCATGACTTTAATCAATGAACAAGTTTGGAATGCAGGCTATTTTTTGACAAAATGTGATTATTATCCATATACATATAGAATATTTTAGAAAATTGCCTTAAATTGTATTGCTCTATGCAATGAAAACTAATGACATTTTAAGGTATTTAAGACATTTTAAATCTCTCTCTAAAAGGCTGATACAATACATACTCCATCAGTGATACATGAGAGTGCCTAATTTGACATACCTTCACTGCACAGTAGAATTCAGTGAATTATAGTTCTTGCTATTTCCCAGGAGAAAAATATTTAATGTTTTCTACTTATTCTTGCCACAAAATACTTGCATATAACTGTTTGCATTTAAGTTGGAGGTCCAACATTTTAAAATATAGCAAGGCTAAAGTTTGCAAGAAATGGCCTTCTTGCATGAAAAGGTTTCCAATTTATTCTCTCCCATAATATATCTTTAATGGTCTTTTGAAGACTACTATGAGGAGATTTAAATAAAGTTGTTTTATATGTCTGATAGGTGATATTTTTGTTGTTGTTAGGTGCTGTCATGTCAGGTCTGACTCCTAGTGACCCTTAGTACAATTGAACAAAACACTACTTGATTCTGTGCCAGCCACATGTAAATTGTTTAAGCCCATTGTTGCAGACACCATGTCAATCCATCTAGTTGAGGGTCTTCCTTTTTTAGTTGACTTGCCACTGTCCCAAACATGATGTCCTTTTCCAGGGATTTGTCCCTCCTGACAACATGTCCAAAATACACTGGACGCAGTCTAGCCATCCTATCGGGCAAGGAGCACTCTGGTTGCAATTCTTCTAGGCCAGATCTGTTTCTTTTGGCAGTCCATGCATATTCAATATTTGTCTCCAGTACCATAATTTAAAGGCATCAATTTTTCTCTTGTCTCCCTTATTCAATGTCCAGTTTTCACAACGATATGATGCGACTGAAAATACCACGGGATGAATCGGGCACAACTTGGTCTTCAATGTGATGTCTTTACTTTTCAATACTTTAAAGAGGGCTTTTGACACAGCTCTTCCCAATGCAATATATATTTTGATTTCTTGACAGTTGCTTCCTTAATTTCATCATGTCTTCCTTTTACTTTTGCTGCTAGATGTTCAAGAGCAAGTTTCAGAATCTCTTTTGACATGTGATTTGGTCTTTTCTTTCTTTTTCCTGTCTTTTTAATAACCTTTTGCTTTTCTAATGAATGATGTCTTTGATGTCATGCCATAACTCATCTGGTCTTCTATCATTAGTGTCCAATGCATTTAGCCTGTTCTTGCAGTAGTCTTTGAACTCATGTGGGATATACTCCAAGTCATATCTTGGCTCTCGTACACTTGTTCTAATTTTGTTCAGTCTCAGTTTGAACCTGCATATGAGCAATTGATGGTCTGATCAACAGTCAGCCTCTGGTCTTGTTCTGACATTTGATATTAAGCTTTTCCATTGTCTTTTCCCCAAAATGTGGTCAATTTGTTCCTGTATATTCCATCTGATGAATTCCATGTGGATAGTTGCCACTTATGTTGGTGAAAAAATGTGGGGGTGATAGGTGATAGACATAATAAAAATGACATGTGGTAACTGACCATGGTAAGTAACATTACTATTATTTAGGATTTTATATTTTGTAGTGTTTTAATTACATCAGAATGATAAATATATAAATTACTAGAAAAATAAATATGTGACTTTTAGCACAAAAATAATAGGGTTATACAAAGACAGAGAGGGCTAAATCTAAAGAATTAGAATTAGTGGGTAAAAAGTACCTAAGGGAAATGTTTTTATGTTAAGTCATTCAAAAGTGCACATTCAAAGCATATACATTTAGATAGGTATACACTGTCGGTGTCTTCCATTTAATAGTCATTTTCTCCATGCTCCCAAGGCCTGTCTTTTACTTAAAATCAAGATATTTCATTTTCTAATATTTTTAATTATGTAAAAGGAAGATGTGATAATCCACAACTTTTTACTTTTATCCCTAAGAGCTATATGTCTAAAGCAAAGCATCACAGCTTATGCAGAGCTTCCAATCAGTTTGTGTATATGACAAACTTACTACCTTCTCACTCAGTTTTTCCTTTGAGAACACTGCTAACCTAATTCCTAATAGGGAAACTGCTCTGCACATTTGCAGGCTGAACAGGCATGAGTTTCCTTGGCAACTGGAGCCACGTGCAATCTCTCAGAACAACTCCTCCTACACTCAAGTTTCCTAGGTAGCAGGCTGCATATATTTTGTAAAGACAATAGGATAATGGGATAGATATTATCCTGTTCAATCCTGCATGAGAAAAGCTTCAATGAGAAAGATGCACCTGCTATAATTGGCAATTTTAGGGAAAATATTAATTGTAAAATGAAATTGCTTCCTCTCTCTAATTTGGTATCAGCAATTTAATTCAAGGTCCAAAATATACTAGATGCTCATGAAGTTTTTTTTATGTAAATGAAAACAACCACCTCCTAGTCTAATTTACCCCTCTCACCACCTCATATATATTGGCAGTTAAAGCTCAACCTGAATTGCAGGTGAATACTTCCAGGGTAAATAGTGACTATTTCACAGTACCCCACAGCTCTGTCACTGAAGCAGAAAAACTAAGCTTTTATATTCCATGAATGGAGAAGACTCAATTTATCTCAAATTGACTGTGAAGTGTCAATGAAGCTTAGAACATCTCAACTAAACTTGACTATAGATTTGTAAAATATTAAGAGATAAACCATGGATAGCCTAAAGGAAATAGATAATTTTAGTAAAGTTAAAAATTAGAAGAGAAAACATTGAGAAAATAGATTATATATAGTCAATAACCAAGATTTTTTTTCCTGGGCATACAGGTAGCTGAAAGAAGTGAATTGAACACATTTACATTATGCAGACTCTTCTGTTTTTCTAACATAACAGCATTCACAAGAAATTAAATTAAAGAGCAGTTGTGTATTATTAAATACTAACAAAGTCAATACAAAAATTTTCTGGCTAATTAGGAATCTTTATACATCAAATATTGTTTTAAAATTATTTTTAAAAATCTCTTTAAGTTCTTAATTTCATGTAATAGGGACTCATATTCTCTGACATACAACTCCTATTCTCTCACAAGGCAATTAAGTATAATTACCTATTGAGTTGCACACAAAGAAAAATATAATTTATCTGTAATTAACCAGCTCTGGAGTGTCATGAATTTTAAATTATGTGCACCTAGAGGGGTAGAGATTACATTGTTTAATAGTGTTTTGCTAACACTTAACAGAATACTTTTATGATTCAACTCTAAAGGGGAGAATATCACAATGTGCTCATTTTAATATTCCTCTTGCTAGACACATTATGAGAGAGCTTATATGCAACTATTTTCTGAACAAAATTGGAATATTTTTGATAAAAATTTGGTACATAAATATTTTTATGTTTCCTTTTCAAATATAGTTCTAGTTTCTTACCCTCGCTTTCTCTCTATCATGCACTTCACTCACTTTTCAATCACTTTTACTAGATTAATTGAAATTCTATGTATTGTAGACCTTTTTACACATTAACATGTGTAACACCACATAACAATTTTTAATACATATGTTCTACTCTAGATATGAATTTAAGATAAGTTACTTGAAAATTCTTCCTTTGATGGATATTTAATTTACCTCAATTGTATAAATGAACACACACATGTGGCTGCATGCTCATACACACACCAGCTATTTTTCCCTATTTGTGTGATTCCAAAAAGTGGGAGTTTCAGGATTTATGAGTTAGTCTTGGAAAGTGATTTTAAGATTGCCCTAATGGATTCTAAATAATTTATGACAATAGCACACACTTAAATTTGGAATTGCTAGTTTAGTGCACAATACAGTACCTAAAATACTCCATCTACAAGTTTACTCATCCCCCTATGCAAATTTGCTGTTTGATTCAGCACCATCCTACTTTAATCATGTTCTTACTTAAAATGCCCTCATTCTTTCTCAGAATTCTAAATCTAACTTTCTTCTGTTTCCAGAAGCAAAAGTGTAACAATAGTAATAACAACAAATATTTATTTAAGTACTTTGTTATCTAATTAATTATTTTATTAGTTAGCTTTGGTTTTAGTATGTTTTAGGCAGTAAGTGTTTTACTTGTGTTATAGGATCAAATATTAATTATTAATGTCTGTTAATTATCTTGTAGCACTTTCAATTTTATTTCCAATATAATTTTCCAAGGCAGTTCTGTTCACAATTGTTTTGTGTCTATCTATGACTTATACCCACGTTCTGGTTATTTCTAAGATATGTTTTGCTGGCCTTTTAACTAGAGCAGTCTTTCCTATTACCCTCAATAATGAATCATGAACTTACATGAAAACATATGAAGCATTATGAAACATAACAAGATGAACATTAATAATATCTACTTTGATTGTGTAGAAGCAATACTTATTCCGATGAATTACCAAATTATCCATCATTTGAAACTAATAACTACAGTGATTCCAAAGGATGTCAGAGCAATTTACTATACATATACTACCATAGCTGAATTTTACCTTTTGATGAATAACATTAAAATCAAGATAGTATTTGGTATGCATATTATAAATACATATCTAGTTTTAGTTGAGTTGGGATTTAGCTCAGTTGGTAGGGTCCTGCCCTGCACTCTCTAAGTACCTTGGTTGGATCCCTAGCACTGAAGAAACTAGAGAAGGGCACTGCAATCCACTTCTGAAGCAATCCTGAAACAATCAGCCATCGAAAACCCTATGAGAGTCGCTATGAGTTGGACCCAACTTGCCAAAAATTAACAACAACAGCAACAAAAATTTTAGTTATTTTGTTCATATTTCATTATGCCACATTTAAGAAAAATATGTTTGAAGTGACTAGAAATATTAGTTTGATAACAAATGGATAACTTTCATCTGATATTGCAGACAAAATTTCTTGCTTAGGTGGATTAATTATTGATTGCTTCTAAGCCCTTTTCCATATCTAAAACACTCTAATTCTTACATTGCCTTCTTGTAATATGGATCACTTTGACAGTTTTTATATGCTGTCAAACTTTGTTCCTTTTAGATCGTGTCATCTCTGTCCACTATAGATGGAACTTTTATATCTCTTTTCAGCAGAACTGTTAATCTACCTAAAACTGGCAGAGTTTACTTACTTGGCATAAGTAAAACACCTGCTTTTAAAAAGCCAGGCTAAGAATAGTAAAGATTGAGAATAGTAAAGATTTTCTACATGAAAGTGGCAACTTAGAATTTCCCAAGAGAAATAACTTTTTTTTCCCCAGACTTAGGGGTTGAACCCAGGGCCTCACACATACTTTGCAAGTGCTCTACCACTGAGCTGGCTATACCCTCTGCTATGGTTTTCTTCATTCAGGGTCTCACTAAGTTACACAGGCTGTCTCTGGCCTTAAACTTGTAATCCTCCTGTCTCAGCCTCCAGGGTTGCAGGGATTATAGGAATGTGCCACTATGCCCAGCAAAGCAATACATTTGTAAATGGTATAAACATGTGATTGAAGAAACCAACAATGTCATAGAAGCAATATTTAATTTCAACACATTGAGGTGTATAAAATAGATCTTTTCTTAATCTTTCATGTAAGTATAAATATCCAGAAATTTGAGTAAATATGAGGAACTTCAATTTTGACATTTCAACCCATGTTCATTAGGTTTATAAAAATTTACATGTAACTATAAACTTCATTTGCACAAAAACATGCTTCATTCTTCTGTGCAATAGTACACTCCTATATGACCTCTATGGCTAAAAGATTGTATAAGAGGAAATATAATTATCTTTTCCTCTATCCAACAATAAACTGCTTATTTCTCAATATATTCTTAAATATGCTAAGTTTGTATTAAGCAATGAACTCTAGTTCAACAATGAAAGCTTTCTTATTTGGTTGGTTATTTACTTAATTAAAAATAAGAAAATACAAAGTATGTCTGTGAAAAATAACATGAAGTATCTTTTTTCATATACACCATGTAAAATAAATATTTAAGGAAGCAAGCAGATATTTCTCATTATTAAGAAAATGATAGTAATATATAGTTGTTTAAACTTTTCTCTGTGCTTTGTCAAACTTTGTACAAAGACAAATAAATATAAGCAATATTAACCTTACTGACAAATTATAATATAATGAAACCACAAACCTACCATCCTCTCCAAGAACTAGAATATAATCAATTGTATATTACCTATTGTTGCTTCCTGTATCTCTTCAAATATCTCTCTATATTATATATGGAACAAGTTTATTGATGTTTTTTGTTAAATTACTAAACAATAACATACTACACGTAGTCTTATAGTACTTACTGCTCTTACTCAATTATGCTTTCAAGATCCATTCATGTTGCGATGTGAAAGTGTAATGGATTACTATTTCTGCTATGTAATGTTTCATGATGTAAGTATACTATAGTTTATCAACTTGGGTTGTTTTGCTTTTTTGTTTCTTGTGCTGCTATAAACCATCAGCAGGAATATTCTCTTGGCATGGTACACACATGCAAGTGTTTGGGTGTAGGTCTGTGGCCTGGGTAAATGAGTATGCAAATACTTAGCTTTTGAGGATGGGGTTGGATTACTTACCAAACTGATTGAAACAACATATGTTTTCTTTAGAAATCAATGACACATGGTTTATTATTTGACTTCTTAATTTTGAAAACCTACAGCAGATAACCTTGTTTCTCATTTTTATTTCAATTAATATTTTTATATTCACACCGATTAATGGTCATTTTCATATGCTAACTAGCCTTTTCTTTTGTAATGTGTTTAGCTTATTTTTCTTTTG
The DNA here is from genome assembly GCA_007922755.1 of Pedetes capensis. Taxonomy (NCBI): domain Eukaryota; kingdom Metazoa; phylum Chordata; class Mammalia; order Rodentia; family Pedetidae; genus Pedetes; species Pedetes capensis. The sequence continues at coordinate 112,962 of VMDO01004201.1, forward strand.
GATTGCTTTACATTTACTTATTGATTTTTAGAAGTTCCTTACATTCTACATGCTAAAGCTTTATTGACATGGATGCAAAAATATATACACATGTACCATCTCTCAGTTTCTCATGTATCTCTGTCAAACAACAGAATTTACAAACTGTCATTGTGGTTTTAATCAATATGTACACTATCTACATGTAGCAAGCCTAATACAAAGAGTTTATTTGTTGTTGTTGTTGTTGTTAGGTGCCGTCAAGTCGGTATCCGACTCATAGCGACCCTCTGTACAACAGGGGAAACACTATTGTCAGTGCTTCTCTGCTGTTCATAGGGTTTTCAATGGCAGATTGATTTTTGGGAGGGGGTTGCCAGGTCCTTCTCCCAAGCCCACAGCTTCTGGTGTTCCCAGGCGGTCTCCCATCCAGGTACTAACCAGGCCCAACCCTGCTTAGCTTCCGACATCTGACGGGATTGGATGCCACAGGGCTACCGCTGCAGGCTACAAAGAGTTTATAGGGTTTTGTTTTTCCCTTGCATAAGGCTAATCACATTGAGGTTCCATCCACAGACAAATAAGGAAGCTGGTGAATTTCCATGTAGAAGCCAAATAGTACATGCTTATAGATCTTCCTGTCAGGGACCTGACACAGGAAAGTGAGGAAACTATCATGCAAGCAAACAATATTTGCTTTGCAATGAATGGCTGTTTCACAACTCAGAACTGTCTATACCATAATGATTTTATTATTCTAAGAAATTGATTTATACTCTTTAGCAGCTGCAGTCACTGTTCTTGCTACTATTCTCTTACCATTAAACAGGTCATTCCTCTGTAAACCATGTGGAGCATGGCTTTTGTCCATACTTTCATTTTAAAACTATACTTACTGATGAAATCACAGCCACAAATTTCAGCATTCATAATGCCATTGAGTGCGAAGTGGATGTAATTTGCCCAAATTCCTTGGACTCTGGCTTCATTTTCTCCTGTTACAAGTTTATTGAAATTACATTTTTACCATAATGAGCATTGATTTTACCCATAAAAATGTTCTTTAATTCAAATGTCCAATTGACAATATAATTTGGACCAGCGCCTGCTAGCACTTGACTTATTGCAGACACACATTCTTATTTTGAATTTCATAAATATACAGTCTCTCAATCACATATTTTTAAGCCTTTCAACATCAGATGTAAAATTCCACATGAAAGAATTTATATGATGTTACTAGAGCTTAGAATCTTGGTTTGTCAAAAGGATAAAAAGAAAGAATTCTGGGGAGAAGTGTGATGTTCTGATTCTTTCAACAAATCATTCAGTAAGCCTTCCTTCTGTGCTCTGTCCATCACCAAGTTTCCAGTAGGCTGTGGGAAGAATACAGGTTAACTCAGTCATTATTCCCTGAAAATCTGCACGGGACTTGCGCAGTGGGTACTTTCTTCCAGGTGCCAGTATAAGAATAAGTACAAGGAGTAGAGCTGTGAATTGCTAGTTCATGCAAACTGAACTGTCCAGACTTCAAACCTCTCTTTCTCCCTCTCACTGTCTTGCTCTCTTTCAACTCTCCCTCCCTTTCTGACTGGCATTGCATAAGTGGAAAATTCTTGCCCTGTCCTCCTGCCTCACCCTGATTTAGGCTTTGTGAAGAGATGCCTAGGAAAATATGGTCAAATATTATAAGGTAAATGAGGATATATGGGAGTTTAATGTATGAGCTAATAAAATAAAAAGAATAGCTGCATGGATTTATCTCTGAATCCTCTCTTATTCCACTGGTCTACATGTCTAGTACCAGTACTAGGCTGTTTTTGTTACTATGAATCTATAGTATAATTTGCAATCTGATATTGTGATACCCCTGCATTGCTCTTTCTGTTCAGGATTGCTTTAATGATTGGGGATCTTTTGTGCTTCCATCTGAATTTGGGGATTATTTTTTTCTATTTCTGTGAAGAATGTCATGGGAAGTTTGATGGGGACTGCACTGAAGCTGTAGATTGCTTTTGATAATGTAGCCATTTTCACAGTATTAATTCTTCTGATTCAGGAGTATGGAAGGTCTTCTACATTGGTGAAAAGATAGCCTCTTCAACAAATGGTTCTGGGAAAACTGGATATCCACCTGTAGAAGATTGAAACTAGGTCCTCATCTCTCACTTTGTACAAAAATCAATTCAAAATGGATCAAAGACCTTACTATAACACCTGAAACTTTGGAAGAAAATATAGGTAAAACATTTCAAAGTATATTGTTGTTGTTCTTGTTGTTGTTAGGTGCCATCAAGTTGGTTTCGGACTAAAAGGGACCCTATGTACAACAGGCAAAACGCTATTGTTGTGCTTCTCTGCTATTCATTGGGTTTTCAATGGCTAATTGATTTTTGGGAGTGGGTTGTGCAGTCCTTCTCGCAAGTCTACAGCACCTGGTGTTCCCAGGCAGTCTCCTATCCAAATACTAACTAGATCTGACCCAGCTTAGCTTCCAAGATCTGAGAGGTTCACACACCACTGAGGTATGGCTGTGGGTATTTCAGAGTATAGACGTATGCATACACTTTCTGAAAAGAACACCAATAGCTTAGGAAACAATTGCAAGAATTGACAAATCGGATTGCATGAGATTAAAAGGCTTCTGCACTGCAAATAAAACAATTAGCAGAATGCAGACAGCTTAAAGAATGGGAGAAAATCTTTGCCACATATACATCATGCAGATGATTAATATTGAGAATATATAAACAACTAAAAAATTTAAGAACCATGAAAGCAAATTGTTCAAACAAATATGGACAAATTAATTGAACAGAAAGTTCTCAAAAGAAGAAACACGAAGAACCAATAAACATATAAAAATGTTCAACATCCATCACCATCAGGGAAATGCAAATCAAAACTACATTGAGATACCATCTCACCTCAGCCAGAATGGCTAGTATCAACAAAACAAATAACAGTAAATGCAGGTGATAATGTGGGGAGAAAGGAAACTTTATACACTGCTGGTGGGAATATAAATTAGTGCAGCCACGATGGAAAGCAAAACTAAGAAACTAAAAATAGAACATACAGACACACACACACACACACACACACACACACACACACACACACACACACTACCCAGCTATACCACTCCTGGGTATATACTTGAAGGAATCTAAGTCAACAGACCACAGAGATATCTGCTCATCCATGTTTGCTGAATCACTATTCACAATACCCAAGATATGGGATCAACCTAGTTGTCCATCAACAGATGAGTGGATAAAGAAAATGCTGTATATATACACAATGGAGTTTTACTTGGTCACAAAAAAGAATTATATTATGCGATTTGCAAGAAAATTGATGGAACTAAAGATTATCATTTTAAGCAAAATAAGGCAGAACCAGAAAGACAAATATCACGTTTTCTCATATGTGGATGCTATATTTTAATATACATATATAATATTTTAATACATATGTCATGAAAGTAGAAAGTAGAAGAGGAACTATTTGGGGGGAGAAAGGTGAATACAGAGGGGGAAGATCGAAAGTAAAAAGAGCAATGGGAGAAAGAAAGAGTAGTAGCACATGTTTTTTCTCATAGGCAGACTCTGAATATATATATATATATGACATGCAAGCAGAAGGGAGTCCAGGGGAGGAAGGGGATCAGTTGAGGGGCAACATGAGCAATGTACAGCAGTGTGCATGTATGGACATATCATAATGAGACCAACTAATTTGTACACTAACCAAAAAATTACTAATAAAAATCACAAAAAAGAGAAAAAGAATAGAAATCTGCAAGTAGACTGAAAATCCACACATAGTATATGATTGTAAACTGTTGGCCTTCACTCATCCAGTGAGCCAGATATATTCTTCTGTCAAATTTCCAACATCCAGTTAGTTTTCATATTTGCTGATTGTATTTCATCATTAAATTCATTTGTCCTTTCTACTTCCTATTTTTACCACCAGCAGCCTAGTTGAAGTTATATTTACTTCTTGCTGAGGTTTTGCTAATTATATCTTGTCTAGCCCTCCCTCTCCCAGTTACTTTTTCCCTAATCCAGCCTACAGTCTACTGCCAGTTCCCATCATGGTATGCACCCATGCTCAAAAAACTTTAAACACTACTTAAAATTTTCCAAAAACTACCCTAACAGTTCATTGAAAGACAGAAAATTTCTCTGCAAAACAACAGTGTTAAGAAGGCTCAAGCAAGAAAAGATGGGAAATTGTGCACCTGTGGTAATCGTCTTGCTGCTGTGCTATTAAAATAATTTACTTTTAAAGCTGGGTGCAATGGAGCAAGCCTGTAGTCCCAGTCACTCAGGAGGCAGAGGCAGGAGGATCGCTAGTTCGAGACCAGAGGCAGTCTGCGTAATTTAGTGAGACCCTGTCTCAGAAAAGTAAAAAACAAAACAAAACAACAACAACAACAAAACGGGCTAGGGCTGCAGCTCAGTGGTACAGCACTTGCAAAGCATACAAGTGCAAGGCCCAGGGTTCAACCCCACAGTAAAAAAAAAAAAATTGACTTACATATTCTTATAAATCAAAGAATGTGCACTGTCAGTGTGCATAACATTAGTTTTTCAAAAATCCAGGTAATAAAAGGAAAGCATTGGAAAATGTATTGTTTACACTGAAAAGATGTGTTTGAAATCAAAAAATTTATTCACAATCTCTAGATTTGTGATTCTCCACAGAAATGAAGCAGCCTGTGTGAGTTTACTTTAAGGTAGGTTATTCTGCCCTAGAAGATGATTTCAAGGTGTTAGTAATTGCACCAGCTGTATTTCACTGACTAACAAATACATGTCTTTACATAAGGCAAGTATACAAAGAAACATCTTTCCTATGGGGAAAAGAATGAGGAAATTATAAGACATTATATGCACACATTTAAGATAAACAAACTTCATTATCAAATATGAAGTTCTTGCCTGATTTCAGGATGGGTACATATACAAAAGCACCGTTCAGTCATATGCATGTATTTGTCACTAAATCATTTATATTTAATGACACAATATTCTTAATCTATTCACTTTTTGAAGGTGAAATAAACTTTTTCTTGGAAAAATGCATGTGATAAAATAGGTCAAATTTATATTTTGTTGTTTTTTTATTCTTACTGTTTTAATGTTTTATTGAACTATAATATGCAGAAGCAAAGTGTATAACCTAACTTCTTTTATTTTTTATTGTTATTTAATTAGCATATATGATGTACAGTATGGTGAGTTTCATTTTGAGATTATCTTACAGTTGTATCATGAACTTTGCACTCATTCTCTCCCTCTTTACCTGCCCATGTTTCTCCCACCCCCTGCCATTCCCCTCTCCATCTCGAGATACCTTCCCTGTACAACCTGATTTTAACAAACAGAAATGAAGCAAGGAATCAACACTGACATAAGAAGTAGGCCATTATCAAAATCCAAAAGCCCATATCTTTAATAACAAAGGCAATGAGTATTCTGACATTCATTTTATAGGCATATTGTACCACTTAATGACACTTATTAAGAGAATCATGTAGCATATTTATTAGTACTTGAATCCTTCCTTCCTTCCTTCCTTCCTCTCCTTTTCTTTCTTTCTTTCCTTCTTTCTTTCCTTCCTTCTTTTTATGATAATGGAGAGCTGAACCCAGGGCCTCATACATACTTTGCAAATGCTGTACCACTGAGCTGCACTCCCCAGCCCACTTTTTTACTCTTTATTTTGAGAAAGGCTCTCCCTAAATTACACAGACTGCCTCTGGCCTTGAACCTGCAATCTTCCTGTTTTAGCCTCCTTTCTGAGTTGCTGGGATTAAGGTGTAGAGCACGGCACCTGGCTATACCTGAATTCTTTCATTGGAAATTGTATTTTATAGATTTACCCAGTTTAGAAGCAATGATATTCTCATTATTTTTTATTTCCAAACATTCAATATTATTAGTAATGCTGCTATGATCATCTTTGTACATATTTATGAATGAGCATATTTTATTGGGCTATTTATATTAGGATATACATAAGAGAGTAATCATTGAATATGCATAATTTAGTTAGGTACTATTAACAATAATATGTAAAAGTGGTTAGCTGTTCACTCTTCATTAATATCTGACAGTTCTACATCATAGCCAACACTCAATGTTGTTGTTGTTGATAGGTGTTGTTGAGTTGGATCTGACTCATAGCGACCCTGTGTACAACTGACTCAATAGAATTATTTTTAATATTTTAGGAATTCCTGTCAGTATACAGAAGGAGTAATATTGGCTTTGACTTGCATTTCTCTAATGTAAATCAATTTATTAAATAAATCATATGTTCTTACCCAAACAACATTGTCAAATGTTGGTTTATACCTTTTGCTAATTTTTCCTATTGGGTTGTTGATCTTTTTGTTACTGATTTATAGATTTTTATATATTTTAACTATCAGATCTTTGTCAGATATAAATTATAGGATCAGAAGGTAGTCTTCCCCTCTTCTTAGTTTTTTTTACTCTTTATATTGTACTTTTTGGTAAATATAGGCTCTTAATTTTGACGAATGTATTTATTTTAATATAGTCATTTCAGTATTCTGTTTAGGAAATCTTTGTTTATTTCCATAATATGAATATATTTCTTATTTCTCTACAGTTTTATGTACTTCATTTCACATTAACATCTATAGTCAATCCAGGACTGATTTTTGTTTTTTTTTTTTTTTGCTAAAGTCCTGTGTTAGGGAATAAGACTAACTTGAATTTGCATTAGGGGATGCTAGGGAGGAAGGAGGGAATAAAAAGGACTCTGCAGCCAGCCACCTTTGAGACATAGATATCAATGTGAGCTTTCAGTGAGACAAGGTGGTCAGTGCTTGGTCTGGTGGCCAGTACTTCCTTGGTAGACTATATCCTCTACAAGTGACAAGTGACCAGATTGATGGTATATGACAAGGAAAGCAGGATAGGAAGACAGAAAAAAGTTAAGAAAACATGGAAAGAAAAACGCCCTTCACTCTGGAATCTGGTCACTTTTAGTGCTGGCTAAGAATCAACAACTTTAACTCAGGGAATTTGCTTACATCTTCCCCTGGCTAAAAGTCAAAAACTTCAACACAACAGACAGGATCAGTGATGACGGGCAACATAGAGACTATCCTGTTTTTCCAAGAAATTTCAAACAAGTTTATTAATAACAACAAATGGAATGTTGTTGTTAGATGCCGTCGAGTCGGTATTCGACTCATAGAGACCCTCATAGGGTTTTCAATGGTTCTTTTGGGATTGCCTTGGGAGTGGATTGCCAGGCCCTTCTCCCATTTTTGTGGTGCTGGGAATTGAACTGGGGACCTCAGAGACTGTAGTGCAGTGCTCTACCAACTGAGCTAACTCCCAGCCCACAGGGGCAGAATGAGTTTAACCTAATTAGCCCTTCATTCCCAGCGCTAAGCCTAAACATGGCACCTAATAAAGCCACCTGACAATTTCATTTACCAAAGGAAATTCTTTAAGGATAATAAGCCAACTCATATTTTTTTTTTACTTTTAACAATTACTTAATTTTAAAGCTTGTATAATTTTAAACACCCTTGAAGCAATGTAACTTCAAAAGCCACAAAATCATATATATTGTCAAGACACACAGGTACATCTCTTTCTCTCTGAACTCCTATGCTTCACCATAAAGTGTGTATTTTCTCTAATCTCTGCTTAATAAGCTCACTTTATTTCATTGTGATTTGTCCTGAAAATTTATTGTGATGTAGTCAGGAACATGGCTCAACCAGAGTGGAGGTCCCCAGGGTGTGGATGCCTCAGGCTTCAGGTGGCAGCACTGGGCTGTGTCTCCCACCGCTGCTAATAGACCTCCCCATTCTCTGACTTCTATCTCAGGAAACCTAACCTTTTCTCTCCTTTTGTCGCTCCATCTCCCCTTCTCCCTACATGGGCCTAGATGATCAGTCTGCCAGCCCCAGCACTGAGGCACACTCTCTTCTTTTCTGAGTCTAAATTAACATTCATTGAAGTTCCTTTGGGGTCAATTTTTAAATTCTTGTACTAACAAGACAAAAGCTGTGAGGAAACACCCTGATGCCCAGTAATATCTGTACCACCATCCTCATGTCCCAGCACATGTATTTATTTATAAAACTGTCATTTCTCTCATTGAATGTATGACATTTGTCAGAAATCAAATTACCTTGTCTGGGGGTGCATCTATATTCTTCATTCTATCCCATCAATTGCCTGCAGCAGTAGCATTGTGGTGTCTGATCCCATCAGTTCTCAGAAGCTAAGCAGGGTTGCGCCTGGTTAGTACTTGGATGGGAGACCACCTGGTAACACAAGGTGCAGGAGGATTGTGAGAAGGACCTGGCAGCTTTCTCCCAAAAAGCAATCAGCCATTGAAAACCCTATGAATAGCAAAGAAACCCTGACAATAATGTTTCGTCTGTTGTACATAGAGTTACTATGTATTGGACACCGACTCCAGGGCACCTAACAATACCAACAATCTCATCAATTTGCTTATCCATATGCATTGTCTATCTGCAAGTAATTTTTTTTCCAGTATTGGGGGTTGAACCCGGGCTTCGTGTTTGCATGCTTTGCAAATGCTGTACCACTGAGATGCACCCCTCTGCACATTCTTTTACTTTTTGAGACAAGATCTTGCTAAATTACACAGACTACCTCTGGTCTTCAACTTGTGATTCTCCTGCCTCTGCCTCTCGAGTTGCTGGGATTACCAGCATGTGCCACCATGCCTGGCTACGCAAGTTATTTTTCTCATTTTCCTCAATATCTAACAGAGAAAATTCTGTAGCTTTGCTTTCCAATATTTACTTGTCTATATCTGGCCTTTTGTGATCTTCCCAAATTAATTTTAAACATAATTTAGTTTATGGACATCCTCATAGTACAAACTTACTGAGATTTTCATGGACTGTGTATCAAAACTGTATATTAATGTGGAAAAATTGTCTTTAAAACTTGAGACTTGAAATCTATTCATATGATTTATCTTTCCATTCACTGAGGAACTTATTAAAATAAATTTTTGAAGTAATATTTTGGAGTTTTTGCTGTAGAATTATTTTACAACTTTTTTTGGAGTTGTTACTAAGTAATAAAGTTACTTTGACACTAATAGAAACTATTTCATTTCTTTTTAAATTTTTTACTTTATTTTTCATTGGCATGTAGAACTTCAACTGAATTTTGCAGGCTGACTGTATACAGAAATGTTGTGAAATTTACTTATTAATCTATTTTAGTAGGCTTAAAATTCTGAGATTGAATGCTGGATACTATATATTGGAATCTGGATGGTGTTTTCTCCTTCCAGAGAGTGTTTACCCCTTTAGACAGATAAATTAGGGCTGCTTATTTCAATATAACCAGAGATAGACCTGCTTAAATTTTACATTGTGATATTGGCAATGTTCCATCTTCCTTTGGATCTTTTCTGCTTCTGGGGGATAATCTTCTGTGAGCTCCATTTGAAAAGCTGGAGTGCTCACTAGCTTTCCCCATGTCTGTTTCTGAACTAAGGTTCCCTCTTCCTTACGTAGAATGTCTGGAAATTGTAATTCTGCATTTTTAGCCTTCTGTTTTGTGTAGTTTCAAAATGTAGTGAATATTTTTATAGGAAAAGCAATAGATTGTGGTGCTTACATTTTGACTTCTCTCTTCTCACCAAGATTCTCTAATTTTTCTTTTCTCACCCTGAAAACTACCAAAGCACTATCTGTTTCTCTTCCTTGTATGGTGGCCTTCAGACTAGTCCTCTGTCTGAATCCCTAGCTTCTTGCCTTGTCTTCAGAATGTAAAACCCCTGAGATTAACAGGGACTGCAGAAATGATGATTTATCTTGGTCTTTTGAAAATTTTATTTACAAGTCTAGATTGTTTATGTAGTTCTCAAATGCCTTCAAACAAATGTCCTGTGAATCTATGTATGTGTATGTGAGTGAAAGAGCAAATATATCTACCCACCCATCCAATTACAAAAGTTTATTGTTTTTTTCTGCCTTCTTTAAACAGGATATTTGATTTTTATAAGCTACCCCATCATATCTCAAATTTCAAAGTCCCTCACATACATTGTTACCATTATTTTATAATATTTCTTTTTGTATGTTTAGCATGAAGCCTTATGTATTTGGTACTATATCTTTTCTCATCATTTCCCAAAATATCACTTTAAAACTGATTTTCAGTGATTTGAATTAGGAATGTATTGGAGAAGATGAAGATACAGAATTTTAAAATGATACCAAAACAATCAGCCATGGAAAGCCCTATAAGAGTCTCTATGAGTTGGACCCCTGAAGCTGTAGCCCAGTGGTATCCGATCCAGTCATATCTCGGAAACTAAGCAGGGTCGGGCCTGGTTAGTACTTGGATAGGAGACTGTCTGTGAACACCAGGTGCTGTAGGCTTGGGAGACAGACCGGGCAACCCACTCCCAAAAATCAATCTGCCATTGAAAACCCTATGAATAGCAGAGAAGTACTGATAATAGTGTGTTTTGCCTGTTGTACATAGGGTCGCTATGAGTTGAATAGTTGGAGTGCTGTTGAACTCCATGGCACCTAACAACAACAAACATGAGTTGGATAAGACTGGACGGCACCTAACAACAACAACAACAACATTTGCGTATTGGAGCTCATTATTCTTTCAGTCAGATGGGATATGGGGTACCTTATAAGTTCCTTTACTTTTTTTTGCCCCCAGTACTTGGGGATTGAAGCCATGGCTTCACATGTACAAGTGCTGTACCAATGGGCTCACTTCTTTTTCTTTTTTTTTTGAGTCAGGGTCTCCTGTGTTATACGGCTACCTCTGGCCTCAAACTTGCAATCCTCTTGCCTCAGCCTCCCAAGTCACTGGGAATAATTATAGGCCTGTGCCACCATGTCTGGCTATAAATTCCTTTTCTTCTAATTCATACTATGTGAGGTAACTGAATCCTAATTCAAGGTAATCTGTACTCTAACCACAACATAAATTGTTGTTGTTGTTGTTAGGTGCCGTCCAGTCAGTATCTGACTCATAGCGACCCTCATAGGGTTTTCAATGGCTGAGTGCTTCGGGATTGCCTTGGGAGTGGATTGCCAGGTCCTTCTCCCATTTTTGTGGTGCTGGGAATTGAACTCGGGACCTCAGAGACTGCAGCGCAGCGCTCTATCCACTGAACTAAATCCCAGCCCTACATAAATTGTAATTGCCTCTAATTTCAGCCATTTTAGTGTTGAGACTACAGTTTGTTTTTTTTCAACTTCAAGATGGGAAGACAAAATCTAAAGTAAAATTTTCAGTAGCCTCATTCCATGAGCAACATATTATTAATTGCTAAAGAAACAATCTCTTTATATTAACAGTATTTACACAATAAGTAATCAGTTATCTGATAAAATGTGTGACAGCACAAAGATTCTAAATCTAAGTGGAAGTCCTGTACAGATTCGTCTTTTATCCAACATCATGTATAGTAGATATACTGTATCTTTAGTAACAATTTTTAATTAACTGTGTATACTGGAAAGTAATTGCTCTGGAAATGTGATAAACTTTCTCATTATATTTCTCTGTACCTCAAGAAGAACATTCAATTTATGTGTTTACTTTGATTTTTTTCTGTGAGGTTTGAAACAGTGATAAACTGAGGAGTAGGCTAGCTGGATCTTCTGATATGTATAATTTTAGTATTCTTTTGAGGACTTTCCATATATTAATGGGTCCATAATGGTTGTATTAATTTACATTCTCACCAATAGTGTATAACTATTCCCTTTTCTCCACATCCTCACCATCATTTCTTATTTAATGAAATTAGCATATCAAAAAGATACCTACATGCCCATGTCTATTGTTCCAGTACTCACAATAGCTAAGATATGGAATCAACCTAGCTGACCATGAATGGATGCATAAGAAAACATGCTATTATACACAGTAGAATATTATTAAATCATAAAAAGAACTATATCACATGCAGCAAAATGAATGGTACTGGAAGAATTTATGTTAAGTGAAATGTCAGACACAGAAAAAAAAATACAGTACCACATATTCTCTCTTATATTTGGATGCTTAAAAGTAGATATGAATACAGAGTAGTGATTAGTAGAGGCTGGGAAGGGTAGAGGAAGGGATAGAGGGAGTTTGGATAACAGGAACCCCAGCAAAGTAAGACAGAGTCATAAGTTCCAGTGTTCTTCATAGTAAGATGACTGTTGTCCATAATAAGGTATTATATATTTTATGAATAAGTAGAAGAAAGGAGCTTAAATGCTCCAAACATGAAGTAATGATAAAGAGATAGAACTGCTAAGTCCCCTGATATGGTTATTAACACATTGCATATATGTATAGGATCATCACAGCATGTCCTATTAACTATGTACAAGTAAAATAAGAAGAAAAATAAATCTATGATGAATATATTAAGCTGTCATATAAAATTATTAGAGAACATATCAGTTAATAATCTTGTGTTCTTTTTCTAAATCATACTTAGAATTAATTTCCTTCACTATTGTGGCTAAGATCTGATTCCTTGTGTGCCTTCTTATCTTGGTCATTGCCCTGAACTTGGTACATTTGTACTTTCTCATCCTCTCCAAAGAAATGCCTTAGCTTGAGGCTTTTTCTCATCCCCGGTACTGGGGAGATGAAGCCATGGTTGCATTCATGCTAGAGAAGTGCTTTACCACTGAGCCATATGTCCAGTCCTTTTTAAATTTTTTTGGTTTGAGACAGGGTCTCACAAAGTCTCACAGGTGGCCTCTAACCTCGAACTTGTGATCCTCAGCCTCCTCCTGAGTCACTGGGATTACGGGTGTGTGCCATAGTGCCTGGTTTCCTCAAGGCTTTTCCTTGTCTTCACTTTACTCCCACCTCTGTTTTAAAGGCCTTTCTTCACCTTCTCTCCTCTAACCCCCACCTAAACTACTCAATCTCTAAGGCTTCTTGGTTGCCATTCCATTTGCTTTCATCTCCAACAACATAGCTGTCACCAGTTGAAATTATGTCTGTTTACTGGTTTACTTTTTTATCTTCCAAATTCATCTAACAGCCTACAGGCAAGTACCTTAATAATCTTTTTTACTAATGTACTTCCAGCTCCTAGGGCTTTTTAAAAACAAAATATTTTGTTGAAAAAATGAATAAGTGGATGATTAAAATGTTTTTCCTTCTGAGTCAAGAATACTGTTTCTTATGAGAAATAGTTGAGAAGCTTGGAAATTTTGAAAGCATTATTTCCAGAAATGTCACTTTTAAGCATATATTTTTCAAGCACTAACATCTACTAATAAATGTTTATTAAATTAGAATATTGTGGGTAGTTCTAATAAGGATATACATTTAAAATGATTCAGTTATTTTTTATGTTTTACCTAAGTAATTGAAAAGCCATTATGATTTCTGAAAATTGTGAATAATTTCTCTAACATTAATAATTTACTCTTAATCATTTTCACTTAAAATCTCCTCATGAACATGTACATTGCATACATGTACATACCTACATACCAGTCATATACTCAAGTGAACACCTAATAAATGCATCCATATGTGTGTGCACATACACAAACACACATACACTTATGCAACTGTTTATATTTCAATCTGATTCTGGATTAATCAAAAGACAAAAAGCTTGTCTTCAGTTGGCATGATTCCCAAGTACTTTATTATTTTATCCCATAGTCTTTAAAAAAAATCACCATGTTTAGTTATATTGATGAACTTTCACTGATGTCTACATCATATGAACTAATACAGTTGTCCCTCATATTCACAGAGAATTAGTTCCAGAACCTCTGTGCATACCAAAATCTAAGAATGCTCACATCCTTTACATAAAATTGCATAAATTTGCATATAACCTGCACACACTTTCCAATATATGTTGTTGTTGTTGTTGTTAGGTGCTGTCAAGTAGGTATCCGACTCATAACGACCCTGCGTACAACAGGTGAAACACTATTGTCAGTGCTTCTCTGCTGTTCATAGGGTTTTCAATGGCAGATTATTTTTGGGAGGGGGTTGCCAGGTCCTTCTCCCATTCCAATATATAGATGCACCTTAAGGATACTACAGGTGCAACTCCAATCCACTGCAATAAAGGGGAGACCACAATAAAGTGAGACATGCCGGGTCCAGATCCACTCATGATGGGTAGAGTCCCCACATGAGGAAGAGTATCTTTAATAAAGGCACTGGAAGGAAAATCCACCGAAGGGGGAGGAGTACTCCTTGCCTTGGAGGGAAAGTCTTCTGAAAAGGGAATAGTACCTCCAAAAAGAAGGTCTCTTCATGGAACAGAACTTGGAATCCCATCTTTTCTTTTTCTTAAATTTTAATTGGTCACTATTGTAGATTTCTGGGAAATACTAATGAAAAATATATAATCTTCTGGCTCTGTGGGCAATGCTAATTCAGATTGGGAGTTGACTAGCCTCAGGCTTTCTTGAACAGGAATTCCCTCAATGACTTCCAACAGCGTAAACTCCTTAAACAAAAGCCTTTGTACGACAGCTCTACAGTAAGCAAAAGCACCCATTCTTCATAACAACACTCAATGGGGTGACACACAGGTGACAGTTAACTGCCCTAAATTCCTGCATAAAGTTAAAAATAGTGAAAAGTTAAAGGAAATGTAGATGCTCAGGTCATCTTGGTTTATTTCTTTGAAATAACCACAATTTGTCTCTGAGTTCCTCTTCCACTTTGATTACCACCTGACACTCATGTGACAATTGATCAGGTAATTCCATCAATGCAACCAACTTCCTTGTCCTTTTTCTGACCTTTCATAAGATTTAATGAATTGTAATTCTGTATAAAAAGGCTGGATTATCTGGAAATAAACAGAACAAGATCACACTGCCTCCGAGCTGCTGTGTTTTTTACCCATCGCCGACTCCTCATCCGCCTTCGGGAAACCCTGGATTCTATCTTGGCTGCAGCTGGTCTGCGGCAGAGACACACAAAGTTTTTGGTTCCCCAGTTTTTATAAGTTATGTCTACACTATTCTACAGACTAACTGTGTAATAGCATGATGTTAAAAACAATGTACATACCTTAATTAAAAATAATTTATTACTAAATATGGCAATGAACAGGGCATTTGGGAAAAAAATGAAATGGGTAGATTTGCTCAACTAAAGGTACCTACAAATCTTCACTTTGAAATGAATGAATGAAGAAATAAATAAATAAATACAAAATATGAGAAGGGCTATAAATCCAAGCCCAATATGATAAAGTACACCTGTACCTAAATCATCTCACACTGGTGTCCAATCCTGTCTAATCCCTGAAGCTAAGCAGGGTTGGCTTGGTTAGTCCTTGGACTGGAGACTGCCTGGGAATACCAGGTGCTGTAGGCTTGGGAGAAGCCCACTCCCTAAACAATCAGTCATTGAAAACCCTATGAATAGCAGAGAAGCACTGACAATAGTGCCAGGCTACCTCTGTTGTGCTTAGGGTCACTGTGAGTCAGACCAACTCCACACCACCTCACAAGAACAACAAACCTCTAATACCTCTGCAATGTAAATGCTATTTTGTTTAGGGGATAATGATAAGAAAAACTCTGTATGTGTTAAGTATAGACACAGTATTTTTTTCCAGAATATTTTCAATCTGTGGTTGGTTGAATTTGCAGATGTAGAATCTACATATACAGGGGGCTGACTGTACTAAATTTAACTACTGAATCTAAATGACATTTAACATCTACTTAGACTGTGAAAAGGCACATCTTTGGGGAAAAAATAAAATCTTGAAATCATTTTTTTAAAGCAATTCTTTGAGGAAAAAGGAAAAACAAAATCTTGATTTCTTTTAATTTTAATATAATTAAGCACACCAAACTGCCTTAAAGTACTTTTAAATTCAGGCATCTAATGAAGTGTCTCTAAAATTGAGAGTCACTATGGATAACAATAATATATATGTCAAAAATCTAGAAAAACGGATTTGGAAGTTTTTTTTATCAAATCAAGGTGATAAATGTTTGAAGAATTAACTATGGTTAGTCTAATTCAAACATTATAAAATATATGCATGAAGCAAAACATCATGTACCTTATTAACATGTACAATTTTATGTATCAGCTAAAAATAAACAAAATCTTGATTTCTTTTAATTTTAATATAATTAAACACACCAAACTGCCTTAAAGTACTTTTAAATTCAGGCATCTAATGAAGTGTCTCTAAAATTGAGAGTCACTATGGATAACAATAATATATATGTCAAAAATCTAGAAAAATGGATTTGGAAGTTTTTTTATCAAACCAAAATGATAAATGTTTGAAGAATTAACTATGGTTAGTCTAATTCAAACATTATAAAATATATGCATGAAGCAAAACATCATGTGCCTT
>VMDO01004202.1:0-88386 GCA_007922755.1 Pedetes capensis
GACCCTGCTTAGCTTCCGAGATCTGATGGGATCGGATGCCACAGTGCTACAGCTGCAGGCTCACTTTCCTCTTAGTCTCTTCCAAAGAGAAGGTATTGATTACATATGAGAAGTTATTCTTTCTACCTTTATAAGTGTTTGGAGTTAGAAACTCCACCAATAGCCTTTTGTTCTCAAGTGCAGAATTAGGTATTTAATTGGTTCTAATCATGGTAATTAAATTCATTCTTTTTTCTCCTTCATGTGAAAGGGGATATTTCTAGGCACCTTCTTCTCTTTCCCCTAGGAGGCTCTCAATAAATGAATTTTCTGTTCTTCCCTATTTTTAGCTCTTTTTTCAGGTTGTGCCAAAGAAACCCACAAGTGGAAAGAAACATATTGGAGTTAAAGAACTAAAAATATTTGCTTCCTACAGAGATAACTACAGACCCAGCTCAATGTAATAGAGACACACACAGAGCCCAGACATCAGCTGGGTTCACCCAGTCCTTTCCAATTAAATCAAAATCAGTTAGAGCTCCATCTAATGAAAAATGGGACACCTATAGACAATCCAGAATGTTTTAGGAATCTGGAATATGGTGCAGATATCCTCAAAATCACCTCTGGCTACAAATTCCTGGTTCTAATGAATTCGTCTAGTATAAGATCCCTTCAATGGAGTGTTTGGCACCAAGAATCTCCATAATGGACACCACTCCCTATTTTCTTTACTACCCTCAATTCCACTAGCACTGAACTATGTGTGTAGCAGACAAAGGTTGTAGACAACAAGCTAAAGTAGAAGTTGGCATTACAGAAAGTAAATTAGAACTAAATGAAAGACATCCCTGTTGGGGGTGGGCAATACAGGACAAAATTCCATGGGAAGTTTTGTCTGATCTTCCATGTTATTTGTTCCCATCTATCTCTCCATATCGCTTTTCTGTTTACTTTTGTTGGTTTTTCCAGTGGTGGGAGGTTGAACTCAAAGTCTAACTCATGGTGGGCAAGTGTTCTACCACTTAGCCAAAATCCTCAGCCCCTTTTCTATTCTGAAGCAGTATCTCACTAAGTTGCATAGGCTGCCTCTACCCTCAAACTTGTGATTCTCCTTCCTCAGCCTCCCAAGTAGCTGAGATTACAGGTATGTGCCATGGCACCAGCCTTCATCTTACTTCTTCTCTTTTGCTATATACCCTATCATGCAAGCTCCCATAAATTTATTACATAGGACAGTTGAACTACAGTATTTGTCTTTCAAGACCTCCTTACAGATAATATGCTGTTCCTTTGATGGTCCCATTGAAATAGCTGGTCAGTTTATATTTTCTCTCTCTTTAAATAAAGAAGTTTCTTCCCTAAAATGCTGTTATGGTTTGGATATAAAATGGCTTGAAAGGCTCATGTGTTGACAGCTTAGTCCCCAACAGGTGGCATTATTAATAGGCAACTGGATCAAGAGGATGCTAACCTATAAATGAACTAACCCACAACTGAAAGGGCTATTAAGAGGTGAAGACTGCTCAGGGGAAGGAGGCCTCTATGAAGGGTATATCTTGTCCTTGGCCCTTTCGTGTCTTTCTCTGCTTCCTACCACCATAAAACAAGCCACTTTGCTCCAATGCATGCTCCCTGCAGTGATGTTCTGCCGTGTCACAACCTAAAAGCAAAGGAGCCAGCCTACCATGGATTTAAACCCCTGAAACTGTGAGTTAAATACACCTTCGCTCCTTTAAGGTAATCTGCTCAGATATTCTGTCACAGGGACAAAAACATGATACCACAGATGATTTTGCCAGCTCTGTTTCAGTAACAAACACCACAAAAACTGCACTCATATTCACCCTATCTTTTGTCAGGTTCCCAGAAGCAAACTCTGAGATGAGAATTTGTGTACAAGTGATTTACTGAGGAAGAGCTTCCAGGAGAGATTAGCAAACAACACAAGGGAGGGTAGGGACTCGAGCAACAGTGAGATCTCAGGCAAAATCCTTCAGAGACCATCTCCAGTGTGATTGCCCAAGGGAACTCTAGAGCATGAGTTATACCTCAGAGTTATGTCACCCAGAGAGTACCCAGGAGCCATTGCCTAAGGGTCACTGTATTAGTTGGGGTTCTCCAAGAAAAAAACCAATAGAAGATAGATAGATAGATAGATAGATAGAATTATTAGATAGATAGATAGATAGATAGATAGATAGAATGAATTATTACAATGTTACAATAGTACATATTGTTGTTGTTGTTGTTGGGTTGTTAGGTGCCATTGAGTTGGGTCCAACTCATAGCGACCCTAAGCGCAACAGAACGAAACATTACCCAACACTGTGCCAGGCACACAATCTTCTTTATGCTTAAATCCATTGTTGCAGTCACTGTGTCAATCCATCTAGTTGAGGCTTTTCCTTTTATCATTGACCTGCCACTCTCCAAACATGATGTCCTTCTCCAGGGACAGGTCAGGTCCCTCCTGACCACACATCCAAAATACATCCCACACAGTGTAGCTATCCTTGCTTCCAAGGAGCACCCTGGTTGCACTTCTTCTAGGATGGATCTGTTGGTTTGTTTGGTAGTCAACCATATATTCAATGTTTATCTCCCGCACCATAATGCAAAAGCATTGATTCTTCTCCTATCTCCCTTATTCACTGTCCAGCTTTCACAATCATATGATGCAACTGAAAATACCATGGCATTAGTCAGGTACATTTTTGTTTTCAATATCTTTATTTTTCAATACTTTAAAGAAGTCTTTGCAACAGCTTTTCCCAATACAACGTGTCTTCTGATTTCTTGACTGCTGCTCCTGTGAGTGTTGATTGTAGAAACAAGTGAAACAAAACCTGGACAATCTCAATCATTTTTCCATTTATCATGAAATTGCTTACTGACCTATTTGCAAGGATTTTTGTCTTTTCACCTGTTGCTGTGGTGTTGAAAGCTCTGCCACCAGTATTACATATACTAGCAGGGCCACCCATGGTGAACAGGTTTCAGCTGAGCTTCTAGATTAAGACAAACTAGGCAGGACCCAGAAGCCCACTCCTGAAATAATTAGCTATTGAAAATGCTATGAATAGCAAAGAAACACTGTCAAAGATACTGCCAGAAAATGAGCCCATCAGGTTGGAATGACATTCAAAAGACAACTGGGGAAGAAGAATTGCCCCCTCAAAGTAGTGTCAACCTAAATGATGGAAATGGAATAAAACCCCAGGGACCTGCATCTGCTGATGTAGCATGACTCAAAATGAGAAAGAACAACTGTAAATATCCATTAATAATTAGAACATGTAATGTACATAGTATGAATCTAGGAAAATTAGAAATCATCAAAAGTGAAATGGAGTGCATAAACATTAACATTCTAGGCATCAGTGAGTTAAATGGACTGGTATTGGCCATTTTGAATCAGATAATCAACATGGTCTACTATGCCAGGAATAACAACTTGAAGAGAAATGGGGTTGCATTTATCATCAAAAAAGATATCTCAAGATTTGTCCTGAAGTACAGTGCCGTCAGTGATAGAATAATAACCATATGCTTACAAGGAAAGGCAGTTAATGATAATACATAGGGAAATATATTTATTGTAAGGAATTGTCTCAGGCTGGGATTTAGCTCAGATGGTAGAGCACTGCACAGCAGTCTCTGAGGTCCTGAGTTCAATTCCCAGCACTGCAAAAATGGGAGAAGGACCTGGCAATCCACTCCCAAAGCAATCCCAAAACAGTCAGCCATTGAAAACCCTATGAGGGTCGCTATGAGTCAGATACCTACTCAATGGCACCTAACAACAATAAGAAGAAGGAATTGTCTCATGTGGTCATAGAGGCTGAGAAATCACAAGATCTGTAGTCATCAAGCTGTAGATGAAGGAGAGACACTGGTGCCACTCTAGTCTGAGTCTGAATGTGAGTCAAAGTGAGTAGAAAACAGAGGGCCTAGCTCAGAGAGTCAGAGAGAGAAAGTTTTCCCTTGTTTAGCCTTTCTGTTTTATTCAGGCCTTCAGTGGACTGTATGAGGCCACCTCCATAGGGGAAGGCAATGTACTTTACTCAATCTACAGATTCAAATGTCAATCTCATCCAGAAACACCTTCACAAATACACTTAGAATGTTTAGAAAAATATCAATACACCTAGTGATCCAGTCAGGTTGACACATCCCTTGGCAACTTGGCACCCATATGCATCTTAAATCATATTTAAGTTCCAAATAATGAAAATAACAAGGTCATAATTCTACCTAACATGATACAACTATCCTATGTAAAGCTGAAAACAAACTAATCCTCAAAGTCTTTTGAGTGATGTTTTCTTTTCTCCTTAATATCCTAAACTTTTAGAACTTTAATGTAAATTAATACTATCTAAATGTTAAGACTGGAGAAGGACCCGGCAACGCACTCCCAAAAATCAACCTGCCATCGAAAACTCTATGAATAGCAAAGAAGCACAGACAATAGTGTTTCACCTGTTGTACATAGGGTCACTATACCAACTTGATGGCACCTAACAACAATAACAATAATAGCTCTACCAACTGAGCTAAATTCCAGCCCAAGACAATTCCTTACAATAAATATATTTCCCTATCATTAAGATAGGAAGGCAATACATCTAACGTGGTCAAGGGATACAGTAGGAAGAAAACAAAGATATTTTCCATGAGTATATAAACATATGTATATATATATATATATATATATATATATATATATATGTGGGGGTGGGTGGGGGCGGGCGCACACATATCCATACATAAATATTCATAACAAAATAAGGAAGAAACATTAAAGGCAATTACAGTATTTGTTTCTGTAACTGGTCACGTGATTGTACCTGTTATTTTTAACCACCTTCTTCCACTACACAATCTATTAACTATTAAAATCATCCAGATGCTCCCAAGCATTTGTGAGGGTTAAGTGGCCCAGGCTGCCTAAAGGAAGTCCTCCAAAGATAAGCTGTGTAGACTTGTTGCTAGAATCAAATCAAACAGGAATGTGTGAGTAAAAATGTTCAACAGGGATCCAACAAAAACTAAGTGGGGCACCAATATCATCTACAACACACTGTTCCATTAGAAATTTCTAAGCAGTTGAAGTTTTCTTAGCCTGTCTTTCCTCCACATTTTTAGTACTTCATGATATAGGAATTCAGGTGCCACCTATCTAAGCCTGTCCTTCCAGCTTTGTAACCCTCTTTCCACTTCCTCCTCTGGACAAATTTATCCTATTCAGGAGTAAAAATCTCTAGTGTACATAACCCTGATACATTGGCATCCCCTATGTAACAGCTACCTAATCTGTTCTTCAAATACATGTACCTGAATATTAACACGTGACAATTCACAGTTAGCATTCATACATTCAGAAATTATACTTTAAAGAAATGACTCACTAAAATGGTATCAAATTATAGACAATATAATATAAACCAGAAGAAACATTTTTTAGTACATGGATTTTTTAATGATTTCTTTGAAATCATAGGGTACTTTCCACCCATGGATAAGCCCTTGGAACAGGTTTTAAAAGTAGAAATAGAGGCCATTACTCAGGGCTTGCTACATGCTAAGTACAAATACAATGCTAAGAAAACTGTAACTCATTTAATCCTCATAATTACCTTATGATGTATGTATTGCTACCCCCATTTTATAGGTATTGAGGAAAACTGTGGGTTAGAAAGTAAAATAATCCAACAAAGTATAAAAGCTAAAAAGTAGCAGAGCTTAGATTCAAAACTTGTGTGACAAAATATCAAATGCCTTTTCCTTCTCCCCAATGCTCTTTTTGCCCCAACAATCAACTTACATTACCCTCAAAACCACAGAACAAATCAATGGCCAGATTTCACCTGCTATGAAAGGAGCCTGAGAACCCTAGCACTGTAAGGTGTTCACAGAAACCCTAATGGAGCTTCCTAGTTACATATGAATGTGTCTCTGTTATTCATTTCTGTCTTGTTTGCTTATTTATACCTCTCTCTTCCTCCCCTCTCCCTCTTCCCCCTTCTCTAATTCTCTCCCTTCCCCATGCTCTCCTTCACCCTGAACTCATAGAAATAAAAATAAACTCATATAGGAAAGGCAGGTTTGAAATAATCTTTCTAAAACATACCTTAGCCTGTAGCCCTCTAAAATGACTAAGAGAAACTTTAAAAAGAGGGAACAATATCCAGCTTCTCCATATTTCATTAAAATCTGAATCAAAGAATTTGTAATATTCTTTACAATTTACAGAAAACTGTGAGAGCATTTGCCTGTTATAAATATCCTTTTCTACTATGTAGTTTCTTAGAACTCAGAATTTCAGCAAAACAAGTCCATAAAATGCTATAAAGTTTACAAGAATTGAGGTGTCATGTTTGCTTGTGACTAGATAATTGACAACGGCAAAACAATATATAAAAAATGATAAATGATCATCAAAACCCTCTGAAGTGACACCCCAGTGATAAATGTTTAATAAGAATCACATCAATGCTACAGAAACTGATTATTACTGATGGACCTTTCACCTCTAACTGCCCTATTTTTCAATAAATGCTTAAAACATTTCAAAGGGAGTATTATATTTTATTTTATGGCCTTTAGTCTTTTTAGTCAAAATGAAAACCTTTCATTTTGATGAATGGCAAAAGGAGACAATATAGAATATGATTCTGGATATTTTAATGACAACCCTATCTGCATAAATGATGGACCACAATAAGCTATAGTGTGATACTGAAAGATGTCTCTGGGTCACTAGAGATTCTTACAGAGATTAAGAAACAAACAGTAACTATAAAATGAGGCATCACAGTTGGAGAAATATGGAAACACAGCTGACAAAAAAGTTCTCTATATGTGCAAAACTTTGTTTATCAAGACATCTATAACTAATATTTTTCTTCTAGTATTTTCTTGTAGAAGGAAAATATAATCTAATATCCAAAATACTATGGTGGAAATAGTCATGTTCCTTAATCTTAGGTGAAATATGAAAACTGCAAAGGTCTGAATGGATGCAAGTATTAGAGAATGGAGGAAAAGGGAAAAAAGAAGGGAGGTTTAGATCTTCTGGCATTTTAACACATACAGCTTAAATTTTCCCAAGCACTGTATTTACTTTTGTTCTAGGTACTCTGGTTGCATAACAAATTATTCTCAAATATCATGTTATGAAATAACCACTTCTTATGCCCATAAATTCTGCATATCAGAAATTCAGACAGGGCACAGCAGGCATGGCTGTCTCTGGTCCAGATGCCTGGGGCCTCAGCAAAAGAACTGAAGGCAAGGAATTAGGAAGCAAGAAATTGTTCTGTAAAGAGCCAAAAAATGTATCTTCTTTCTAGGCCTTGCAGGCCATAAATAGGGTTTCTATTGTGACTATTCATTTCTGCTCTTGCAGGCTAGTGGAAGATATGGACAATATATAAATGAGTAGACATAGTTATGTCCTGATAAAATTTTATTTAAAAAACAGGCACATGATGTGAGCAATGTACAATGAAATGCATGTATGGAAATGTCATATTGAGACCCTGTAAATTGTACATTAAAAATTACTAATATAAGCTGGACACAGTGGTGCACACCTGTAATCCCAGCAAGATGATCAAGTTTGAGACAAGAGAAAATCTGTCTAATTTAGTGAGACCATGTCTCAAAAAAAAAATTACTAATAAAAAAAAACTTTATAAAACGAGGCACATGGCTGGATATCCTCCTTGAGAGCCCTAAAGGCACATTTGCTGGCATGTCAGGAGGTTAATGAAGTTATGAACTGGGGGCTCTCAGTACTTCTAGATGTGGACCACTACAGGTAGTCTTACTCTATCTCTGATAGTTTGGGCTTTGCATCATGGAGGCTGGAACCTAATGATGTGAATCTTGAGAGAGACAAACAGAAAAAGAGAGAGCTAAATAGAATCTTGGCTGCGGCCATACCACTGTGGCGTCCAGTCCTGTCTGATTTCAGAAGCTAAGCAGGGTCGGACCTGGTCAGTACTTGGATAGGAGAACACCTGGGAACACCAGGTGCTGTAGGCTTAAGAGAAGGACCTGGCAACCCACTCCCGAAAAACAGGCAGCCACTGAAAACCCTATGAATATCAGAGAAGCACTAACAATAGTGCTTCATCTGTTGTATGTAGGGCTATGAATCAGACACCAACTCGATGGCACCTAACAGCAACAACAACAAATGGAATCTTTCTCACTTTTTATGACCTGGTCTATGCTATCATTGACCATGAATTCTGACACATTCTATTAGTTGAAGTAGTCAAAAAGTCCAGCCTAGGCTCAAGGAGAGGGGAAAGATACTCCTCCTCTGAACAGGGAATGGCAAGGTTCTACAAGAGCACGTATGCTCTGGCCATTTTTGAAAAATACAACCTTCCACTCCCTCATTAACATACCAACAAATCTTTATAACACACTTTCCAAGTCTTAGTAGACAATAATAAAATTCAGTGTATACCTTAGAAAAGGTCACAACAGAGTGAAAAGATATCTTAGCAAAGAGATAGATTTACAAAGATAGTACGCTATTACTACTACTCTTACTACTACTACTTACTACTACTATTTCTACTACTACTACTACTATATTAATGATCAAATACTACTACTACTGCTGCTGCTGCTGCTGCTGCTGCTGCTGCTATACTAATGATCAAATACTACTACTACTACTACTACTACTACTACTACTACTACTACTACTACTACTACTACTACATTAATGATCAAACCAAACCAAACACAGGAGAACTACAGATAAGTGCCACCAACATAGCTTTAATATGAAATATTTACACTGGTTCTAGAACTACAACTCATAAACCAATCTGGCCTTCTGTTTTTCTTCTTAAATAAAGTTTTATTGGAAAACATTACACTCATTCATTTACATATTGGCTTTGGCTGCTCTCTCATTATATTAGCATAAGTAAGTAGGAGCAACAGAGATTGTCTTGAAAAGTTGACAATATTTCCTACCTGGCATTTTATAGAAAATTTTTTCCAACCCCTTGTCTAAGTTAGGAGAAGAGGGTTGCTAGGACATGAAAGAGAAGGGAAAGAGAGAAAAATCACAGTCAAATATGGAAAGTCATTTATTGACCTGAGTCAACCTCAAATGGCACCTTCAAACCCTGTTAACTTTAGAAATCAAGAACTGTTCAAATTTTTACTTCTTCAGAACAATGTTCAGACATTTTACTTATATCTCTGTGGAAAGCATACAAAAACTCATAGTCACTCAAGAAAAAATAATTACATCTGCCAGATATATAGGGATAAAAAACACTAACACATCTTCTAGAAGCTTGGTATCTTGAACGTTTGGTCTTCTAAAAAGCTAAAATGTTTTACTAATTTGAGCAAGAAACAAATTACATTTCTCCCTTTTCATTTATTTCCCTTGTTTCTTGATATTTTCTCTCAAAAAATAGAGACAAAATAGCATGGTTTCTCAAATCAGAATGCACAGGTTTAAATCTCAACCACAGACTATGGTAGAATCTCACCCAATTTGCAAAATTTCTCTGTGCCTTGATTTCCTCTTTTCTAAATGGAAAAAATAATAGCATGTTCTTTAGATAATATACATTTAGAATGATGTGCCTGGCTTTAAGTAACCATGAAATAATGCTATTCTCTACCTTACTGCATTCTATCTGTCTCTCCCTATGGACTACACAAAGTCTAGTAGAACAAAGAGTTTTTCTTACTAACTCAACAAGTTTCTCCATTTACTACTATCTCTCTACTAACCCTTGCCAGTTTACAGTCTGTGCTGCAACATTTCTGTTCCCTGAAAACTATAATTCTACCTACTCTCCAATACCATCTTCACCAGCTTGGTGGCTTCCTTCCGCCTGCACTGGCCTTCCTTCAGTTCACCACACTTTTTGCTCCTGCTCTGCTCCTCCTGTCCCTCAGTATTCATGTACATGACTCCAAAACTCACCCTTGAGGAGTCAGTGCAAATAGTCCTTCCTCAAAGCAGTCTTTCCTGACATCCCATGCTAACCTAAGTTATAGACCCTCTTGCCTTCTCTCCTATAATCCACAGCTTCTCTTCACTGTTCTTAAGAAAATGGACTGTCAGCATTTGTCTTTTTCACTACACCAGGGAGCAACAAACATCAGCCTGTAGCCAAGTCCAGCCCTAGGCCTCCTGTTTTACAGCACCAGAGCTAATAATGGTAACATTGCCAGGTGCGGTGCGCACACCTGTAATCCGAGGGGCAGAGGCAGGAGGATCACAAGTTCGAGGCCAGAAGCAGTCTGTGTAATTTAACAATACCCTGTCTCAAAAAGTAAAAAAAAAAAAAAAAAAAGTCTGGGGGTGCAGCTTAGTGGTCCAACATTTGTAAAACATGCAAGCGGGAGGCCCTGAGATCAACCCCCAGTACTGGAAAAAAAAAAAAAAAAAGGCAACGTTTTAAGTGGTTATATAAGTACCTACATAATATCATCAATATCCTCTTGGCCTACAGTCTGGTATATTTAGTATTTGGCTGTTTGTACAAAAAAAATTTGTAGAACCTACAGTAAACTATGTTTCTTGTTTCTTTGTTTTATTTTTTATTCCTATATATCTGGCACCTAGCACTGTCTGTCACAGAGTAAAAATAGATATGTGGCAGATATATGATTAAATAACTGGTATAATAATTTAAAGTTTTAAAAGTTAATTTTGTGTAGACTGTGGAAAGTGTATCATGTAGTGAAAGACTACTGATTGTATGAAGAGAGAATGAAGAGTTTTAAAGTGAAGAATTGCTAGCAGGTGCCCTCTCTAAAGGAATACACTTTAAACATTAATTATGAAGCAAAGTCTATGATTTGAGGAGGAAATTCCTTTCTGACTCTGCTCTTCTGGTTTTTAAATTGTTGCTTCCTGCTACAATGCCATGTCTTTCCCTGTGTCCTAGTTCCTTCCATTCATTCATCAGGGCCGACCTCAGGTCTCATCCTCCTGAAACCTTCCTTGCCTTCTCCAGATCCCTATGATGTTTATTTACCTGTCCGAATAGCATCTATGGAAAAGACATTTCCTAGTACTCTAAAACTCTTTCCTTCCAGCTTTGCAGGCACTTCTAATCAAGTATTGGAGAATTAAGATCATACTCAGTCCCAGATCCTTTAAATCCATGGCTTTCAAGTAGAATCTAAGGTCCAAAATCTGAACAGTGCAAGAGATACAAAGTATCAGACCCCAACCCAGCCTACTGAGTTAGGAACTCAGGAGAGGGGAGGGGCCAAGGGAGGATAGCCCACTGTGCTGTCATAAGCTCTCTAGGTGACTCTGCTTTAAGGCGATGCCTTTCAACCATGGCTGCATATTATAATCACCTGTAATACTTTAAAATAATCTTAATCTATATTCTACCTCATAAGAGAATATGATTTAAAAGGACTGGTTAGGTTTGTTCTTTTCTGCTTGCTTGTTTGCTTGTTTGCTTGCATGCATGCATGAATGAATTGATCCTTCCATTCATCCATCTCCAGGTCATTCTCTTGAGCAGCCAGAAATGGGGAATATACTTACATCTTCCCAATTCATGTTACTGACCATCCCTTCACTAAAGTTGCAAAAATTTTGACAGCTTTCCAGTAGAACAATACTTTGTTATATTACTAAATAAAATACCCAAAAGTACTAACCAAGGCATACTATTAAAAAGGGCAGAAAAGAAAAAAGTGCTTAAGACATCGACAGCAACAACCAAAAGAGATCTACTACAATAAACTGTCACCTTTACATTATCCTCTGTAATTTGCAAACTACATTTACGAGATTCAAATTTCTGTAAGTTATGTATTCACGACTCACCAGGAAACAGCAAAGAACACTACTCAGCTTAGTTGAATGGTCACTTCAACAACTTAAAAACAGTGTCATCACTAATATAGTGCTGCCAATTCCATGATCACATTTGTTCCAGCTGCTTTTTCTAAGTTCCTAAAATACTGGTTTCATAACCATCTTCTTCACTGAGATGGAAATTTTTGATTCTGAGAATTTAACATCACCACTGAAACCTTTTTGGAGACTAACTAATACACTTGCTAAGAAAATCATCATTTTAGTAACCGATTATGAGGGATATACTACAAAGAATACACATCTCGAAAGAGTTTGAACCTGGCAAGGGTCCTCTATTTCCTAGAAGAAATTAAATAAATAGTGTTCTAGAATTCACCCAGGATATGAGGGGAGGAGCACAAAGAGAGGGCAGGGGAAGTGTTGCCTGGCAAACATTGAATTAGCTGTGGCTCACTGTAAGCATTCTAATCAGAGTGTTCTCTACCAGGTCACATACTCACATAGCAGTTTGAGGAAACATCAACCTTTACAGTAACATCCCTGCTTAGAAAGGGACAAATAAAACTGGAAGAGCAATTGGTAAACAGCAGGAATCATCTCCTCAAGTGTGAAAGAATTTGCCCAAGACTCCGAATGTTGTTCCTCCATAGCACTTTGCCATGCAACAAGAAACACAAATAGATGAGGTCAGTCTTCATGAAAGTTCACAAGTGTTTCCAGGTCCTCCTCTACCTCCTCTTACCTGATCCACCCCAGCTGCCTCCACATTGGCCTCTGCACACAAAAACTCAGAGCCACCTTTAGATCTTCATTCACATTCTCTAAATTTAAGAAAATAGTGAAGTCTGTATTAGGATTAGCCAGAGAAAGCAAACCAAATATAATGTGTGTGTGTGTGTGTGTGTGTGTTTGTGTGTGTATGTGTGTGTGTGTGTGTGTGTGTGAGAGAGAGAGAGAGAGAGAGAGAGAGAGAGAGAGAGAGAGAGAGAGAGAGGTTTAAGAATCAGCTCACGCAATTGTGCAGGCAAGTGAGTCCAAAACCTGCAGGGTGGGTGGCAGTCTGGAGACCCAGCGAAGAGCTGATGTTGCATTTCAAGCCTTAGGGCTGTCTGCTACAGGTCAGTCTTTTGGTCTGATTGGTCATCCAATCAAGTCTTCAGCTGATTGGATGAGGCCCAACCACCCTACAGAGGGCAATCTGCTTTTTTAGAGTCCATCAATTTAAATGTTAATTTAGGCGCTGGGATTTAGCTCAGTGGTAGGGTGATTGCCTAGCATGTGTGGGACCCTGGATTCAATCTCTAGCACCACAAAAAGAAATATAAAATAACCCATATCCTGAAAGGAATGGAAGAAATCCATAAGGAACTTCCTTCCATTCTTTGGTCCCCTCTGCATTGTTGTCTTTTGTATACATAACTCATGGCTCAAATTGGGATGCTGTGATAACGAATTTTAAATGTCAACTACAGTGGCCAGATATTGGGTTAAATACTATTCTGAAAGTTTCTTTGAGGGTGTCTTCTTCAGATGAGATTAACATTTAAATTGATGGACTTTAAGTAAAGCAGATTCTCATCTATGACCTTCTTCACTTTGGATAGTCTGAAATCCAATTCCCTGCCGACCCTTATCTAGCTAGCAACATTTTATCCCTTGTTTTCTGAGTTCTGGCTGCATGTCTCTCTTTCAATGCCTCAATCATTTCATGTTCTCTACAGACACACGAATTAAATTTATTTCCTCTATCTGGAACCCCCTCCCCATTGCCTTCCCGTCACCTCCTCATGTCCTTTTACCTTTCACTTCTCTTCATCCTACACTCTCAGCTCAAATGTAACTTCCTCACAGAATCTTCTTTGACCTTGAGTTCAAAGCCCCCAGTTTACTTCAGGATTCTTTGTTCACCTTCTCCTTAAACTATGATCCTTGTCTTTGATCCACTAACACCAATTTGGAATTATAGACTCATGACTGTGATTAGTTGATCACTGTCTATTTCCCTCTACTAGATTGCAAGTCCTGTGAGAATTAAGACTTCCAGGTTTTCTCGACTATTCTGACCCTAGTGCCTTGATCAGCATTTTGTTCCCAGAAAAGCAATCGTCTAATAAATCCAAATTGATTGACTGAATGAGACTGCACTTCAGAAATAAAATTCTGTAGGCTTCATAGATATTCATGGTTGTTTCATGATTGTTCAGGAAGAAAGGAAGAGAAAAAGCAAAAAGAGTTGCTAGAAAAAAATGGAAGGAAGTTTTATGCCAGAATTCTAACTAGAGTTACCTTCTCATTTCTCAGTCATAGTCTACAGGTGAAAGAAGGCATGTAAGTCTTATAAAGGGAAACTGGCTACCTATGTGTACCTATGTGGTGGAAGAATAAGTCTCCTAGAACAACTTCCTTCTCATCCCTTTCCCCTTGTC
Organism: Pedetes capensis; assembly: GCA_007922755.1. Lineage (NCBI taxonomy): Eukaryota > Metazoa > Chordata > Mammalia > Rodentia > Pedetidae > Pedetes > Pedetes capensis. Next base: position 14,254 of record VMDO01004202.1, read on the forward strand.
CTAACCAATTTTAAGCCATAAAGTCCTTCAAAATCACTTAGTTTTGGTTTATTTATATTTTTAATTACCTTGTTGGCATTTTGTCAGCATTTTAAAAAATATGAATCCTAGTTAAATTTTGAGATTAAAGATATAAATTTGAAGGGTAATTATAATAATACATCAATGAAATAAAACACATAAGATAATTTAAAAATATTAAAAGCACACAAAAAATATCAGCTATTGAGCACATATGTCAAAAGATGACAAGGACAATAAAATTCAAAGGTATTGTACAGTAATAGCATACCCAGAAGAACAGCAAATGAGGCATCTTTAGATAAACTACTCTCAGAACAGAGACCTGTTATTGCAAATTACAATATCAGGAAGGCAGTGAAAGGAATCGAATGCTCTGCAGGTTTGTAAATTAAAACAAAAATGACAACGGTAAGTATTGTTCATTATCCTGGTTTAACAGAGATTTGGAAAGTCAGTCACAATTACCAAGCTAAGTGACAGAAAAATATCAGCAGAATAAAGGCTCTAGAAGGAAGTTACTGCTAATGGGAGAAAATATCTATTAATGCACCCAGAATTTCTTTTTAAGTCTAGCTGAAAGGATTACAGATCATTTTATCTTATTTTACAAGTCTTTCTACATTCTCATTTTTTTAATTTGAAAAAAATGTGGGAAAAATGAAGAAACAGTTTAAGTACAAAAATGACACAACATATTTTTAAAGGTGTAAAGGTTTTCTAAATCAGTACTGTTCCATGTAGACACAAAACACTTCCAATTCACTTCCATTTCTTGATTATTTTTTAGGTAACAGTTTCTGAGAGTCTGACACTCCCTGGACATTGTCTTACATCCTATAAATACAAAGAGGTTGGCAGTCGCCTATTACTGTCCATCTAACACAGTAGAGCCTGCAGCTCTAGCCCTGTGGTATCCGATCCCATCAGATCTTGGAAGCTAAGCAGGGTCGGGCCTGGTTAGTACTTGGATGGGAGACTGCCTGGGAACACCAGGTGCTGTAGGTTTGGGACCTGGCATCCCACTCCCAAAAATCAATCCACCATTGAAAACTCTATGAACAGCAGAAAAGCACTGTGTTTAGCCTGTTATACACAGGGTCGCTGTGAGTCAGGTACTGACTCCAGGGCACCTAACAACAACAACAAGACAGTAGATTATTCATACTGGTGACAAACATGGGTAAAATAAGCCCTGTGATATTGTCATAATTTTACTGCCCAATCACCCACAATCTTTACAAACATACAGCAGGCATATTCAGTAAATAAACTTTTATTTACTGAGTTGAATCTGTGTTAAGCATTGCATGACACACCCTGGATACAGTGATGACCAAGATCAAAAAAGTTTTAATTTAGGAAATCATTCATCATGGGTCCTATGGTTTGGATAAATGTTCCCAAAGACCACATGTTGAAGGCTTGGTCCCAGACTGTGGCACCATGGGGAATATGGAACTTTTAAGAGATAGGGGTGAATGGAAGTAAGTTAGATCATTTGGGAATATTCTCTTGAAGAGGATATCAAGATCCTGGCTCCTGTCTGTCTCTCTTGCCTCAGTTGCCATGAGGTGAGTAATTTCATTGGCCACAGGTTCCTACCATGATGTACTGCCTTGCCACAGCCCAAAAGCAATGCAGCCAACTGACCATGATAACTGACTACAGATGAAACCTCTAAAACTGTGAGCTAAAATACACTTTTCCTATTTATAATTTATTATCTCAGGTATTTTTGTCACAGTGACAGAAAGCTGATGAATACAATATGATAAAGATGAAAAGTAAAAACCAATTCCATTTCAAAAGGCTGCTTCCATTTCTCAAAGAAATACTTTGGTCACTATGGAATGTTTCCTGATGAACCTGCCTAAACTTAGCTCAACCCCTGAATGAAGAGTATACCATGATTAGATTTGCTTGCATGCAACAAAAAGCTCAATAACCCTGGTTTATCCACTCATGGTTTATTTTTCTCACATATGAAGAAACTGAGAGGCAGTTAGTTCAGAAGTGGTACAACTCCTCTTTGAAGACATCAAAGACTCAAGTTTTCTCTTCCTTTCCATCTTGCCAAGCACTTGTTACCTTCAGTAATGTACTTTGGCAAGAGGAGATAGTATCCAACAAAACTTTTAATATCAAAGGTAGGAAACAGGAATAACATACTAGTAAATATTGACCTATCAGGAACAGAGAAGAAATATCTGAAAACCTAATACTGATAATATCTGTTGCTATGGCTTGGATGTTTCTGTCAAAACTCATGTTGAAAGTTAATCCCCACTGTAAGGTATTAAGAGGTAGAAGAGGTGGGACTTTTAAAGGGTGATTAGATAAAGGGACTAATGAGTTAATGAGTTATCTCAAAAATGAATCTGTTATAAAAGCCAGTTTGGCTCTGTCACTTATATGCACTTCTTTTGCCATGCCGCCTTGGGATTCTGCAGAGCTTTCCAGCAAGAAGGCCCTCACTACATGCAGTCCCCTCAGCCTTGGTCTTCTGAGCCTCCAGAACTATAGGAACTAGTGTTTTCTTTATAAATTACTCAGTCTTAGGTATTTGGTTATAGCAACAGAAAGTGAACTAAGACAGATGACAAAAAGTAGAAAAACAATTTTACCCAGGATAGAGGAAAATGAGAAAGAGTCCATGTGATTTAAGTGGTACCTGAAGAAGGCAAAATGTTATTAATAAGCTGTTCGTGTGTGGGTAGATACCATAGGTACAGACAATCACTTGGGACAATTTTGGCCAGGTATTACAAAGTAGCAATGATAAAGATTAAAATTACTGAGCACTGGACTGGGAGCATGAGGTTAAATGCACTGTCTGCATTACTGCCATTTCTCTTCACCACAATTTCAGCCTTGATGGACCCAGCACAAACCAGGGGTACAGTCAAATGGATTTCACAGAAGTTTTACTTACAAAAGCAGCAGCTGAGTTAAAGTAAATGAACAAGGACTACTGCATTCATTTAATGACAGCCAACCTTTATCACCCCTATGCAGAAGGGTATCCCAAGAACCCAGGGACAGGAAGTCTGTCCATAAAACACTTGTTGTTGGGTGCTGGCAAGTCGAATTCAACTCACGGTGACTCTGTGTACAAGACAACCAAACACCACACAACACTGTGCCATGTACACAATCTTTTTACATTTGAGCCCTATGTTGCACTACTGTGTTTCTTCTCATTTTGAGTTGTGCCACATCAGGAAAAGGAGGTTGCAAGGGCTCTACTCCATTCCTGTTATTAAAGTAGACCCTACTTTGTGGAGGCAACTCTTCTCCAGTCACCTCTCGAATGCCTTAGGGGTAGGGTTTATAATCTGGCACTATATTGACAGCACTTCTCTGCTATTCATAGGGTTTTCAATGGCTAATTGTTTCGGGAATGGGCTGCTGTGTCCTTCTCCCTAGTCTGCCTTAGTCTGGAAGCTCAGCTGGGACTTTTCCGCCATAGGTGGCCCTGCTGGTATCTGAAATACTGGTGGCATAGCTTTCAGCATCACAGCAACATATAAGCACCCACAGCACGACAAACTTTGGAGGAAGACAGCATTAACCAGCAAGACATGTTCTTTCCAACAGAGACAGTGCTATCTATAGTGACCCCACAGTGAGTTTTGTATGGATTGTTTACAACCATACCTAAAAGAAAAAACCTCTCAAGGTGTAAGAGACATTCGAAGCATGAAATGTACTGGTAAATTTGATTCTCAAAATCTTAATATTAAATGAGGATATTATCAATGATGAGATGAACAAAATTACAAAAGTTAGAAATTCAAATTCTAAGATATATATAAATGAGACTTCTAATTGTGATAAATTGCTTTCTGTTAACAAATCAACTATAAGAGGTTCCTTATGCCTCTCAATACATCCCAAAAATACATTTCCTAATGTACTACCATGCCATCATAAAGCTTGTATAAATTGCTTATGTCAATATATAAGGACAAAAATTTCTAATGATAGGATTAATATTCATTGTCCACAATGTCCTGAACAATTTAATTCTTATGATATTAACATAATATTAAATAAAAATGCCTTGATAATACATCTTAAATTTAGAGATCCAAATTGTGAGTGGTGTCCGACCCTAGATTATAATTATGATATGGTGATAACCAAAGATGTTGACAGTCCAAAATCAATAGATAATAATAAACCAATTGGATATCCTAACCAATCCGATAATGTGGTTCAACAAAAAGGGGCCCAAAATTTATCTATTGATTGTAATCAAAAGTCTAAAACAATAGTTAACAATATAAAGCCATACATAAAAGGTATTGCTTCTATAATAGAGTGGATTGATGGAAATTACAATCACGAGACATATGATGTTAAGGAATATAAGAAAATGGTTTTCAATCTAAATTGTAAATTTTGGGAAAAGGAACCTTGGATCCAAAAGGCCCTTACTGATGTTCCTATTGGAATTAATTCAATAACATCTAAATTTGTATCTCCTGTAACAGCCATAATGTCTCTAGATATTAATGTCTCCACTATGTTAAATTATGATACTATTCTAACTTCTCTCTTTCAAAACAAAGGAGTCTGGAACAGGTTAAAAATACAAAAGGTCAAAATCATTTATTAAACTAAAGGGCTTTCAGGGAGGATATATATCTCTAACAGTGGTGCCCCTCAAGCTCTAGCAAAAATAGGAGCCCTAACTAATCCTGTAAAATCTGCCCAGCTAGCTCAGTCAGTAGAGCATGAGACTCTTAATCTCAGACCAGCTCAGACTCTAATATATAAAACTGAGATTAATGATATTATTTTGACACCCATAATTGAATACTGGGCCTGCAGCTATAGCCCTGTGGCATCCGATCCCGTCAGATCTCAGAAGCTAAGCAGGGTCGGGCCTGGTTAGTACCTGGATGGGAGACTGTCTGGGAACACCAGAAGCTGTAGACTTGGGAGAAGGACCTGGCAACCCCCTCCCAAAAATCAATCTGCCATTGAAAACCCTATGAACAGCAGAGAAGCACTCACAATAGTGTTTCCCCTGTTATACAGAGGGTCGCTATGAGTTGGATACCGACTCAACGGCACCTAACAACAACAATTGAATACTGAGGTTAGCTTCCTCGACCTCCAGAGATTCAGATACAACAAAAGGGCCCACTATCCCCTAAAGCTCGTAAAAAATCAAATAGAAAAGGAAAACGGGGGAAGAAAGGAGGAGTACCAACCTAAGGTAATACTTAGTAAAGCCTTAACAACAATAAACATACTTAGCATTCAAAAAAATGAAAATTGGCCCAGAGTGCAAAAGCACTGGGGACAGATGCCAAGGCCACCATAAGTTTTAGTTGGGGGAAGGACCCTGTCACTGGAAAGTGGAGAAGGCCCCAACGTGTTACTGACCCAAGGCCAAGGTTTGACATGTTTTCCCACAGTGGGAAGACAAGCTGATCTGGATCCCGACGCGAAATGTCCAGAGAGCCAAAGATGCCGAGGGTAGTAACACTGATAAGGGGATGAGAACAGTGAGCCACAATCTTCTGAACACTCAGGGAACCATCGTGGAAGAGGGGGCACAAAGAGTGTAAGGGCTGATGGAGGAAGTGGCGAAACTGAAGACAGCTCAAACAATGAACCCAAAAGCAATGACAACAGAAAAAAACAGCAAACTGAGTGAGACCACAAAAAGGAAAAAGGGAACAATGGCCAAAATTGGAAAGGGTACCCCAAGTGCCTTTCTCCTATGTAAAAAATATCTATAAATGCTCTCTGCAATACCGTCTATGTAACCAAGCTCATACGTAATGGTAATGGCTGTAACTCTTTAAAACTGTCAGGGTGCACTTTAAAAAGGGGGGGCAGGAATAGGGAATTATCCAACCCTCATCTTGTCCCCTGATTGGTAATCAAGGATCTCCCCTTGATTGCCCAAGGAGTGACATCTGGTTTCACTCTTTATTTGAATGTTACTCCTAAACTGGTTGTACCTAGCTCCTTGCACCCCCACCTGATTGTCATATTGAGGCAGTTAAGGCAGTTAGTTACACAAGGACTATATAAACAAAGCTCACTCTGCATGTGAGGCTGCTGCTGATGGTGATGCTGAGAGCTGCTGGCTGCTAGCTTCCTGCTGGGGGGTTGCTTGCTGCCAGTCTGCTCGGCCACTCCATCGCAGACAGGCCAGACCACCGATCAAGATAGAACTCTCTCTGCTATGGACCATCAGCAAGGAAAGGACTCTGTCTGGATTCAACCAGCAACACGGAAGCATCTCTCCTCATGACCACTGAGACCAAGACGACTATACGGTGGTCTCAAGGAAAGATGGACTACAAGCAAGCTGAGGAATGCCTCTTGGACCCAGCACCAAGAGGCCAAAGCTGAAGACGATCTCCTATCCCAGTGCCAGGGGCAGAAGAGCCACAGTTGCCCTGAGGCAGCAACAGAGCTGCAGCACTTAGGCTGCTAACACTTGTAAAGGTGTACACTTGTTTGGGTTCCTTTCTTCCCTTGTCATGGCAGAGAGAGACAATACAGAGCTGTGTTAGTCCCTGCAAGGCAAAAGCCCCCAAGGCTTTTCCTTTCTCCCTTTTCATGGCATTCGAAGGGCCACGACAGTCCGCGCCCCTCCCTGAGGTAGTTGTGTTTAGTTATCTGTGTGCGTGGCCACGCCTCCCATCCAAACATCCAGGCTGGACCAGTGAGGAGCACACCCCACAACCACTAACCCTTAAACCACACAACAGCTGATTCTTAAGTATCTATCCAGGCAGTAATGCCACTGACCATAACCCTTTCTGTACACAAAGAAATCATATCATCTTTATTTGTTATCAGTTTGATCTATTGATTTTTCTGTATGGTAAGCCCAATGCTGGAATTTGTATTATATAAAATTAATTTATGATAGGGCTCCTATATTTAAAGGGGCTTTAGTCCCCTTTTCACTTCTCTGCAATTTTTGTTGTTGTTGTTGTTGTTGCTGCTGCTATTAGGTGTCATTTGAGTGGAGTCCAACTCATAGTGACCCTCACAGGGTTTTCAATGGCTGTTTTGGGATTGGTTTTACCCTGCTGTTTGATGCCTTGTTTCCCTTTTCTATGTGAATGAAGTTTTCCCTTTAACTGTTTACTTTTTAGAAGAGAATATCTATTCAACAGGGCTTACATTTCAACGCATACAAAAATAGTATGCAATGAAGAACAGGTAATCTTGTTGTTCGTGTCTTATTCATCATTCCAGAGACTTTTATGCATGTACTGAGCAATGCAAACATACGTTCTTCTCTTCTTTACACAAAGATCAGCATATTTTACCAGCTATCCTGCAAAATTTGCTTTTTTCAATTTAAGTATATTTTAATATATTTCCATATCAAAGAATAATGAGCTTGTTCTTACTTTTTTAAAAATTGGATATTCCTCCATGGTTGAAATATACCATTATTTATTTTATTTATTTTATTTTATTTATTTATTTATTTGCAGTCCTTGGGGGCTGAACTCAGGGCCTCACACATACTTTGCAAGTACTCTACCACTCAACTGCACCTCCAGCCCATTTTTTATTTCTTATTTCAAGTCAGCATCTTGCTAATTTACACAGGCTGCCTTTGGCCTTGAACCCAAGATCCTCTTGCCTCAGCCTCTTGAGTTGTTGGGATTATAGGTGTGTACCACCATGCCTGATTAATATACCATAATTTAATCAATGCCCTATAATTGACATTTAGGCTAAGCCATGTCTTTAGCTATTACAATGATGTGATAATTTTACATAGATAATTTCATGTTTATTTGAGTATAACTATTGTTGTTGTTGTTAGGTGCCGTCGAGTCGGTATCCGACTCATAGTGACCCTCATAGGGTTTTCAATGGCTGAGTGCTTCGGGATTGCCTTGGGAGTGGGTTGCCAGGCCCTTCTCCCATTTTTGCGGTGCTGGGAATTGAACTCGGGACCTCAGAGACTGCAGTGCAGCGCTCTACCCACTGAGCTAAATCCCAGCCCCTGAGTATAACTATAGGATAAACCTTTAGAGGTATATTTGCTGGGCCAAAGTATATACATAAGCATTTTAAATTCTGAAACTTAATGGTAAAAATATACCACAAGCCCTACATGAGGTTATGCAGTTTAGACTCTAAACTTTAAGGTTAGCGATTGCTTTTACTCATTAATTCATCAACAAAATTTATGATTCTTTTGTATTTTTATCCATTTGATAGGTGAAGAAGTAGATCTTAGTTGGTTTCATGAACATTTCTTATTACGTGTAAGTTTCATATCTTCCCAAATGTTTAAAACCATGTTTGTTTCCATCTTAGTGACTTGTATGTTTACAAATTTATTTTTAAAAATTCATTTTCAAATTTTTTCCATACAGATTTCTGCACCTTCCTCACACAATAGTAATATCTGACTCTTGTCTATAACGTGTTAAAACTATCCTAAATTTGGTGCTCTATTTCTTTGTTTATTTCACTTACTATTTGAGGGGAATAAAAGTGCAAAAAGAAGTTTTTATCTCTTCCTTTTTTAGCTTATCTTACCATTCATTTATGACTTCTGCATCTCAGGCTAACACCAGGAAGGCCATCATTCTGAGATTCTAAAACATTCTCCTGTGGGATTTTTTTTCTTCTTTGGACTTTGTGTGTGTGTGTGTGTGTGTGTGTGTGTGTGTGTGTGTGTGTGTGGTGGTGGTGGTGGTGGTGGTGGTGGTTGCAGTTTTTGTTTTTTTGCAGAGTCCTGGGGAGATGAATCCTCACATGTGCTTTTTGCAAGCGCTCAACCACTGAGCTATACCCCTATAGCGTTTTTTGTCTTGTTTTGTTTTATTTTGTTTTTACTTTATATTTTGAGACAGGGTCTTGCTAAGTTATACAAGCTACCTCTGGCCTTGAACTTGATCCTGTTTCTGCCTCCCAAGTCGCTGGTATTAAAGGCATGTACCACCTTGCCTGTCTTCTTTCAGTTTTTATAGTAACTTTGTTTTATTCATTTTTGCCACTTAAAACTTATCATTGGAATTTTTCTGTATTAAGTATGGATTCACATTTTTTTCCTATATGTCTACTTGTTTGTCCTGAGATCACTGATTAAATGATTCAACTTTCCCCAATGGTTTAAGAAGTTACTTTTCTCAAATACTAATCCTGTACTTATGTCTGTTTCTAAACTTTAAATTTTATTCCACTGATATTTCAGCTCATATACCAATGTCACCCTCTTACTTATGAAAGATTATTACACTGTAGGTTCTAATGTCTACTAATACTTTTTATTTATAATATAACCATAGCCTTATCCAATTCAGAAAGAGAAAAACCCACACATTGGAATTTTAATTGGAATCTCATCTTATTTATGAAGTCACTAAGAAAAGACAGAGACCATCTTCATTTCATCTTTCCCATTAAAGGCATGATATGTCTTTCAATATTTTCATGCTTTTATCATAAATATCTTAAGTATTTCTTGTTAATTCCTTGGTACTTTAACTTCTGTGGCGTAATTGAAAGTAGAGTTTTGCTTTTTATATTTCCTATGTAGCTTTTGGTTTTTTACAAGATAATTTGTTTGAATATATGGAAATTATTGATTCATGTTTATATTTTTAATGCTAATAACTGGCTGACTTATTGCTTGTAGAGTATATGTGTTTATACTTTCCAGTAATCCAATCTTTTCATGTGGAAATAGATATTTTATCCCATTTAACACATTTCTCAATCTCTAATTTTTTTTCCTTGACCTAACTATATTAGCTGGCTTCTCTATTACTACATAAAACCGGAGAGCAATGTTAGCATATAACAGAGACTGCTCCTGACTTCATTGGAGAAAGAAAGCTTCTGATGTTTACCCAGTACGCATGACAGTGGCTTGTGTTTTGTCAACTTGAGCAAGAATTCATATTAGTTTATTGATCATATGTGTTTTGAACAGAAGTTGAATTTTATCAACTTCCTTTTGAGTATACAAGAAGAAAATAATATTTTTCTCCTTAAGTTATAGACAAAGTAGCTGAATATTTAGAAATCTTAATAGAAGCTTTATGAAAATTGACTAGGCAAGAGTAGTTGTTGACACTGGGGTTAGCGATATATGGAATTTTTTTCTTTCACAACAACCTCTGTCAAATTTTAGTAATAGTTTTAAAAATGTTGATGCTTCCATCATTTTTTATGGTCTAGATCATATTTCATACTATTATAATTTTCTATTCTTTAATAGTTTGATTGTTGTTGTTAGGTGCTGTTGAGTCATGTCCTATTCATAGTGACCCTCATAGGATTTTCAATGACTAATTGTTTTGGGATTGCCTTGGGAGTGGATTGTCGTGTCCTTCTCCCATTTTTGGGGTGCTGGGAATCAAACCTGGGACCTCAGAGACTACAGAGCAGCAATCTACTAACTGAGCTATAGCCCAGTCCCCTAATAGTTTGGTAGATAATGCAAATTTGTTTACTTACACTTGCTGTCTTGACACTCATCTTTAGGTCCTATATGTTGTTGTTATTGTTAGGTGCTGTTGCGTTGGGTCCGACTCATGGCAACCCTACATACAACAGAATGAAACATTCTGTGACATTGGCATGTACATGATCTTTTTTATGTTTAAGCTCATTGTTGAAGACACTGTGATAATCCATCTAGTTAAGGATCTTCCTGTTTTCTGGTGACCTGCCACTCCAAACATGATGTCCTTCTCCAGGGATGGCTCCCTCCTGACTACAAATCCAAAATACATAAGATGCAGTCTAGCCATCCTTGCTTCCAAGGATCACTCTGGCTACACTTCGACTACAACAGATCTGTTTGTTCTTCTGGCAGTCCATGGTATATTCAATATTTATCTCCAGCACCATAATTTAAAAGCATCAGTTCTTCTCCTGTTTCCCTTATTCAAGGTCCATCATTCACAACTATATGGTGTGGTTGAAATTACCATGGCATGAATCAAGCACACCTTCACCTTCAATGTGACATCTTTACTTTTCAATACTTTAAAGAGGTCTTTTGCACAGCTTCTCCCAATGTGATGTGCCTTTTTATTCTTGACTGTTGCTTCTGTGGGTGTTGGTTGCAGAACCAAATAAAGCAAAATCTTGGTCAATCTCAATCTTTTCTCCATTTATGATGATGTTGCTTACTGACCCCGTTGTAAGGATTATTGTTTTCTTGATGTTGAGGTGCAATCTATACTGAATTCCATACTCTGTGATCTTCATCAGTAAATATTTCAAATCCTCTTCACTTTGAGGAAACAAGGTTGTGTCATCTGCATAAAACAAATTATTAATGATCTTCCTCTGATCCTAATGCCATGCTTGTCTTCATAAAGTCCAACTTCTCAGATTATTTGCTTAGCATAGAGGTTGAAGAGGTACAGTAATCCCGGTACTCAGGAGGCTGAGGCAGGAGGATTGCAAGTTCAAGGCCAGCCTGGGCTACATAGTGACAAACTGCCTCAAGAAAAAAAAAAAAGAAATATATTTTCCACCAGGACTGGGATCTTTCTCCTCTCCTTTCTCTGGTTTCTTCTACATGTCTCTGCATGAAATCAATTATTTGTGAAAGTCTTTGCAAACATTTGGAGTCTCTTTCCAGATTTGATCCAACAAGTGGAGTTTGTCTCTTTTATACTTTTTGTAAATGTTTCTGGGTAGTTTCCAGAAAGAAAAGAGGGGACACTGAATTTGGTAGCCATTTTCCTATCAAAAGTTCCACTCTTTTTCATCCTTTCTAAGCATTTTTATAGTGTTCAAATCATTTAAGGTTGTTTCAAAACTTGGAAATAATCAGAATTTTGTTTTCAAAAACCTTAAAATACTTTAAGAGACGAAAACCATGAGGTAAAAACTATATTATAAAACAGTATAAATCCAACAAAATGCTTCCACAAGTCCAGAATCTCTATATTTACACAGGATAGGCGCCTTAGATTTAAATGAATGTCTTGAGCATAAAGACAGAGAGAGACAGTTCTTACTTTGGATTTATAAGGAAATTACAGTTTATTTGATTGAGCACAACCCTCAAGTATTAATGATAATATTAACCTTTTTGCACACTACCCATGCCTTCCCTCCATCCCTAAGAAAGGAAAATTGTTGCCCTCCCTGACACTGATCAGTGTCCCAATCGTGGAAGACAATTATCCCCATCTACCACTCCCTAGGCAGAGCTCTCAGCAAAAAATCTGAAATCCAGTCTCAGGCCACAGAGTATGAGCTGTGCTTACAGAGGTAAAGTGGAGACTGACCAGAAGAAATCAGGAAATGGGGAGGTGTTAGTACACTTTATAAGGTGGTAAGAAGACATACAAATTTCTTGACCCATCAAAGAGATTATAAGCAACTTGGTAGGAACAAATGTATTAATCAGGTTTTTGCAAAGACATATTAATCTCTGCCCACCTCATGCATTTCTTGTATAGCAAGAACTTGAATTAATGGACCAGATTTTCAGGATTCCTCATACTCTCTTGTGGGGACAGAAGGAGGTTCAGTATTTCCCAAGAAATGAAGGGATAAAAAAGATCCCAGATCTTGACAACTATTTTTAAAAACTGTAAAAATGTATTGATACTTCTCCTATAGGTCACTGGGACACTCTGCTTAGAAGGGACACTCAACCCATTATTCAATATTTGTTACATCCCCTGGGGGAAGGACTTGGCAGGTAAAAATGTAGAGAAAGTATTTCCTGCTGCCATTATTCTAACCCAATAAAGAAAAATGCCAAGTCACAAAACAGGAAACATATTAAGTCATGAAAAGATTTTTTTCTTTATGAAAGGATTCACTTCTAGGACTCTTCTAAAGATCCCCCTTTTCAAATACGCTGATTTTTAATAATCCAAAATAATAACTACATTTTTCCTCATGTATTGGAACTCATTCTGATTTTAGAACCATTGTAATAAATTCTGAACTATACATGTTTTTCAACTTTACTTAAAAGTCTTTCCTCTAGGTTTTATCTGAATGCCAATCACATATTCTTAACTTTTGAGGGTGAAAACTACAGTCATCTTCTGCATACCCATGTTTCCTAATATGTTCTCAAATCCTGATGATTCTTCATTCATATTGCAGTCCACCCCTGGTAAGCCATGGAATGGTCCATTACCATTCACTTTCCTACACACTTTCTATCTGGTTACTTCTTTGGCTAACCTCCAGCATAGTATCAAGTTTTAGGCACTAAATGGTTCTCATGAAGCATCCTCAGTACAAGGTACTCTCGTTTGGATCTTGACTGTCCCCCAAAAGTCCATGTGGTGAAGGCTTGGCCGCCACAGTGGTGCTAATGGGAGGTGATGAAGCCTCGCAGTGATAGGGCCTGTGGGAGACAGGACACGGACGGTGTTCCCTTGAAGGGGACAGTGGATGGCAGCCACTTTCTCTTCCCACCTTTTGCTCCCTGGCCATGAGGTGAGCAGTATGTTTCTGTTACACACTGTGATCATGATGTGCTGCCTAACCAAGGGCCCAAAAGCAATGGGGCCAACCAATTATGGACTGAATCCTCTAAAACTATGAACCAAAATAAACCTTTTCCATTATAAATGGATTATTTAAGGTATTTGTTATACCAAAACAAAGCTGACTAACACAGAGCTACTTTTATAAACCTTAACAGACAGACCCAGGCACTGTGGCACACTCCTGTAATCCAGCAACTCAGGAGGCTGAGGCACAAGGATCCCAAGTCTGAGGCCAGAGGCACCCTGTACGACTTACCGAGACCATTCCAAAATAAAAAGTAAAAAAGGTACTTGGGGTAGAGCTCAGTGATAGAATACTTGCCCAGCGTGCATGAGGTCCTAGGCCCTAACCTCCCGCTCCCAAACACTGAAAAAGAAAACAAAACAAAATACCTTATAGACAGAGTTGTCTTGCAATGAAGTTTATAAAAGTTTCATACATGCCTGTGCACGTATGTAAGGCTTCCTACGTTTCAGGTACTCAGGATGTGTTTAGTTTACATATTTAGATTTCTGAATGCACGTATGAAAACTGGATGCAACAATTTTAAAATAAAAAAGACATCAGAATTTCTATCCATAAATGAGAAAATGAAGGCCCAAAGAATTTAAATAACTTGCCAACAGTTATTTCAGAAGGCATATTTGAACTTATGGCTACCTGTCTTACGTGAAATTTTGTTTCATTTTAATCCACTTTGTGGTTAGCCTAAAGAAGAGAGGCTCCTCTCCTCCTGTTGATTTCAGGTGACTCAGCTTGTGTTCATGTTCTCTCTTGAACAATAAAACAGTCACAAAATATCTCAAGCCAGCACAAGGGCAGTTAAATGACTTGCCAAGAAGTACCTGGTGAGAGTCAAGTTTCCTGATTGTCAACTGAGGGCTCTTTCCTGAGTCAGATGCTACCATGAAGTTTTGTGAATCCAGTGAAAATTAATCACAACACCTGTAATGTTTTGTTGAGTTAAGAGAGAAATAAAAGATGTCAATTTGAAATCTATGAGCCCCTTGACTCTGTTACAACTTGGGCTGCATTTCAGACTACAATATACTATATAGTCTAGAGAATCCATCAAAAGATATCTTCATCTTGATTGAGTATAACACTACTTACTATCACCACAATTTTTTTGTTCATTTCTGGCTTAAATTATTAAGACAATTCTATTTGCTTCTCTCCTCTTTTTGTCTACATTGACATCCAAGGAAAGAGCTAGGATGCGGGTTCTGTAATTGCATTGCCATGGATAATTTAAATCATGCAACAGAATTACCACTTCAAAGTGTGAGCCCTTAACTTGGTTAAATGTAGCTTTTCAATGTTCAAGGGAAAAGTGGGGTTTCAAAAAGAAAAAAGATTGAGTGTATCGAGTGTGGTGCTGATTCAATTACCAATGCAATGCAAGGTAAACCATATGAAACATTGAAGGTCTAAGTCACCCTAAGAAATATCTAATACTTATGAGAATTGGGCACACTATCTATTAAAAATTCATCATTAAATAAAAATGAATTCAGTAAAATGAAAAATTATCTTATCACCCAATATACAATCATTATATTTTATATTTACAGTAAGTAATTTTGGAAAAGGAAGGGGATAAAGTACACAACTTAAAGTCTGGATCACCTGGTATCCTAGGGTGGATATAATGGAGAGAATAATTTGTCTTTTGTCAATAAATGTAATGGACTGTGACTTCTAATCCCCTGTGGGGAATAAGTCTGTTTTATTGTTGATCTGCAGTGTGAATACTCCCTCTGAAGACTTTATACAATATGTCAGTCAAATAGATGAAAAACACCCTCTGCAAAAGTACTACAAAAATGTTCTGTTGTAAAGAATACCTTTCAAAATAAAGAACACCTATACAATTACTTGTTGTGCTAAGAAGCACTGTGTAAACAAATTATCAGCTAAACATAGAATTCTCTTGATGTAAATGAAATACAGGAATAATCATCCATGAGAAATGCCACTGCCTATTTTCTGCTTATTTTTCTATTTATCCAAATAGACCAAGTGACTGTAGGATCCAAATGGTACACAGTAGTTTACATGGCTTTAGAGAGGTACCCCGATGCTGGGGCCATATGAAATAGAGAGCAGCATGCTGTAAGCAGGGTTTTCTCTGAAGAGGGCAGATCTGTCTAACTACATCAGGAATCCTAGGATACCTTCTGGGCAACAGAGAAACTGGTTTATTTCTATATACAAATTACTTCTTCAATGATCTGAATGAAACTTTTCTGAAACATAAATGAGATATACAGAAATCCAGAATCTGGGATAAGATATGTGATCCCTCCAGCTAGGATGTTTGTATGCGAAAAGGGAGTCTGTAATAATTAGAAGCCACAGGAACTGCCAAACTTGACCTCTAAAGGGGCAAGCAACACTGAAATGATAAAATCTGAGGGAAAAACATAGAAAGCAGCAAGATCTGCTTACTCGTTATAATAAAAATACATTTCAAGTGATAAATTCCCACAATTGATTCACTAACTAACTAGACAGAAAATATTTCATTTTAACATCTTAAAAATGATAATGAATATATATGTGGTAATTCAAGTATCCAGTATTCTCAATCAACCACAATACACAAATCATTGTTCATTTATTCATTTCATCAGTATTAATTGAATGCTTTCTATGTATTTAATGCTTGCAGAGTCATGAATAACAAAAATCCCTGACTCCTTGGTCATCCCATGTAAACCAGTTATTGCCAAGTTATTATCTAGTATAAAGCATTCAAGATTTTATGCATAATTTCATGAAATAATAAATACTTAAATTTTCCTTATTTTAAGAACTTTATTAGGTAATAATAATGGACAACTAATTACTGAAGACTTGACCACTCCCAAATTTTGTCTAAGTACAATCACTCACAAACAGCAACTCATCACTAATGCTTCTACTCCATCCTGAGCTCATTCTTTTTTTCATCAACTTAGCTGACAAAAACATTTCCTCCTCAGACCTGTTAAGTCTTCTCCCTGTAAACACTAAAGCCAGAAGGTTGACCAATAAAATTATAACAGAGGTAACAGTAAAATTTCTCAACTCAGCACACAAAGCTTTATCTCTTAGGCAAAGAGATGATACCTTTCTTTCTATAGAATCACAGTGAAAAGCTTCAGCATTAACTTGTTAAATCTTCCTAAAGGAAGAGAGAAAAATGAGAAAAAGATGGGGGGGAGGATTCCCCCATATAATAGTCTGAATTTGCTTTCTTTCCTTTTCCATCCAGTCCACTGTCTTCATTGATGCTAGGTTTTGCAATATCTTTCAATGAGTCTCAGTATAAAGGAGCCTGCAGCCATACCACTGTGGTGTCCGATCCCATCAGATTTCAGAAGCTAAGCAAGGTTGAGCCTGGTTACTACTTGGATGGGGGACTGCCTGGGGACACCAGTAGCTGTAGGCTTGGGAGAAGGACCTAGCAGCCCACTCTCAAAAAACAATCAGCCATTGAAAACCCTATGAATAGCAGAGAAGCACTGACAGTCGTGTTTCGCCTGTTGCTATGAGTCAGGGTTGCTATGAGTCAGACACCGACTCAATGGCACCTAACAACAATAAGTATAAAGGAACCCCAAGTTAATTTTCCCATCTACCTTCAGATAAATACTATCATGCCCAGCCTAATAGTTCTAGGTTGGGCTGAGGCAGAGGTAGGAGTATGTAACCTAGACCTGAGTCTGTTAGCGCATCATGCTCTCCTGACCACAGGAGATCATGATCCAATCACAGTACAAAAGATAAGCTGGCATGGCCTTGATTTCTTTTGTATCTTTTCTTGGTTTCTCTGTCTTTTCCTATTTCTTCCTATCTCTTATGCTAGCATGCAAATTCATATTCTCTCTCTCGCTCGCGCGGTCTCTCTCTCTCTTCCCCTCCCACCATCTCTCTCTCCCTCTCTCGGCCCTGTGTGAATTATAAAAGGCAACCATTCCGAGTAGACAAATTACAAACAGCCACCAATTTGAGCAGATAGATTACAGAAAGCTCATTATTTCTGAGGGCTTTCTACACAGCCAGAGGAAGCACTGATCAGAATTCAGAACCATCTTTGCCTAGGCACATTTGTGCATGCACAAACTGGTAATCAGATGGGGTGGTCCTGCCAGTAATAGCTTTCTTTGTGGTTAGGTGCCACTGAGTTGGATCTGACTCATAGCACAACATGGTACAACAGAATGAAATATTACCTAACATTGTGCCATGTATGTAGTCTTTTTATGTTTGAGCCCATTGTTGCAGCCATTATGTTTCTTCTCATTTTGAATCATTCCACATAAGCAAAAAGAGGTCCCAGGGGCTCTACTCTATTCCCACCATTAAGATCGACACTACTTTGAGGAGGCATCTCTGCCCCAGTCTTTTCTTGAATGGCTTCCAGCCTGGGGGCTTATTTTCCAGCACAATATTTCACAGTGCTTCTCTGCTGTGTATAGTGCTTTCAGTGGTTAATTGGTTTAGGAGTGAGCTGCCAGGTCTTTCTCCCTAGTTGTCTTAGTCCTGAAGCTCAGCTGAAACCTGTTCCTGCTGGTTATGAAATACCAGTGACATAGCTTTCAACATTATAACAACATGCAAGCCGCCCACAGCATGAGAAGCTGACGGGTATGGGGGAATATCTCTCTAGAGGAATATTAATGATGACTAAACTGAGAGGAAACTACTTTTCATACCTTGAGAAAAGGAAGTTGCTGATGAAATTAAAGCATTGCCTGAGACCTGAAATTACGCCATCTTAGGGCCTATTGGACTAAAGTTATGGGGACATGTATTATGTTCTGTCAAATCCAAAACACTACAGATAGTAAGATACCTTACATAACACTAAAAAAGAAAAAACATGCTGCCAATAAGACCTTGGTACTGACTGTAAGATGCAATCCAATATCACAGATGTTAAAATAGAAAAACTATGCATCTTGTTGTTGTTGTTGTTGTTAGTGCCATCGAGTCGGTATCTGACTCATAGCGACCCTCATAGGGTTTTCAATGGCTGAGCGCTTCGGGATTGCCTTGGGAGTGGATTGCCAGGCCCTTCTCCCATTTTTGGGGTGCTGGGAGTTGAACTCGGGACCTCAGAGACTGCAGCACAGTGCTCTACCCACTGACCTAAATCCTAGATCTTAGCACTAACAAAATATGGTTTTAAAAAAAGGGCAAGAAGCCAGCTATCACTAAAAATAAAACATCTTCTAAATTTAGACTGAAGTCCCAAATACGTTCAACAAATGATCACACAGTATTCAAGAACCTAATAATGAATCAGGACTTTATAACCAGGGGCCAGTGAAACTGAATGAGAGCTTATGTGTCAGGTAGACATGACTTCTTCTGAGGAGGAACACCTTACCTTTCATCAGACCAGTTCTTAGGAGAACAACTTTTTTGCAACTCTACAAAGTTTGAAAATCACTTCTCTGAACAGTCAGGGAAAGTATCTTTTGAAAACCTAATAATTTAAATCACAGGAAAACAAGATGTTTAATATTAAAGGTCAAAGAAGAGGAATTAGAATCCTCTTGTAACAACGATGACAAGGTCAGCAATAACAATAATGGCTGATATATATTACATGCTTAGTATATGCCTGACATTGTCTATGTGCTACTCTATGTATTGTCTCATTTAATATATTTGGGTTAAGGTAGAAAATTTGGAAGAAAGTCCCAGCAGCTCACTCCTAAAATAATCAACCACTGAAAACCCTATGAGTCGTAGAGCACTGACAATAGTGTCGAGCATGGCACTGTGTTGAGTAGTGTTTTGTCTATTGTACACAGGGTCACTGTAAGTCAGACCCAACTAGATGTTCTAATGCATCTATCAACAACAAAGTAGAAATTAAATCCCCAAATGGAAACAATAGGAAGTTTTCACTAACAGACTCAGTAGTTTGTGTCAGACCATAAAATGCTTTAATCCCTTTCTTACTTGGAACATCTTTGTAAATGCTATTCCCTTCAGCTAGAATGCTCTCTCCAATCCCACTGGCATACTTAAATCCCCTATTATTCAAATTCATGTACCCACCATTAAGGTCATAAATAAAGAAAGGAAGTATTTTGACCAAATTCTGTAGTCTGAAATTGACCCAACATCCAATTAGGGTGCACCAATAATTACTGGTGACTAAAATGCAAAAATTGAAAACAAAGAAGAAGATTCAGTAGTAGGAAAATATGGCCTTGGTACCAAAAATGATGCTGGAGATTACATGATAGAATTTTGTCAGACCAATGACCTTTCATTGCAAATACAAAAAAAAAAAAAAACTATACCAAAAAGAATTGGTGGATGATCAATAATTTTGAGAGGTTGCATACGATCAGAAACCAGTGGTACTGAAGGAAGAAGTTAAAGCTGCCTTGAAGGAACTGGTGAACCCAAGGCTCCAGAGAATTCATTGGATACCAACTGAGATGTTTCAACCAACAGATGCAACATTAGAGGTGCTCATTTGTCTATGCCAAGAGATTTGGGAAACATCTACCTGGCCAACTGACTGGAAGAGGTCCATATCTTAGCCTATTCTCTAGAAAGGGGATCCACTGAATGTAGAAATTATTGAATGATATCATTAATATCTCATGCAAGTAAAATTTTGCTAAAGATCATTCAAAAGTCACTATAGAAATATATTAACAGGGAACCACCTGAAAATCAAGCCAGATTCAGAAGAGGTGGTGGAACCAGGGACATGATTGAAGATGTGAGATGGATATTGGCTGAAAGCACAGAATACCAGAAAGATGTGCATATATGTTTTATTCACACAAATGCAAAGGCATTTGACTGTGTGAATCATAACAAATTATGGATAACATTGCAAAGAATGGGAATACAAGAACATCTCATTGTTCTTACAAGGAATCTATACATGGACCAAGAGGCACTCGTTCAAACAGAACAAGGAAACACTGCCTAGTTTAAAGTCAGGAAAGGTATGCTGCAATGCTATGTCCTTTCACTGTACCTCTTCAATCTGTATGCTGATAAAATAATCCAAGAAGCTGGACTTCAAGAAGAAGAACATGGCATTAGGATTAGAGGAAGATCAGTAACAACTTGCATTATGCAGATGACACAACTTTGCTTGCTCAAAGAGGATTTGAAACATTTACTGCAGAAGATCAAAGAACACAGCCTTCAGTATGAATTGCACTTCAACATCAAGAAAACAATAATCCTTACAACTGAGTCAGTAAGCAACATCATTATCAATGGAGAAAAGATTGAGGTTGTGTCTAAGATTTTGCTTTATTTGGGTCTACAATCAAGAGTAGTCAAAAAATCAAAAGCAGTAGTCAAGAAATCAAAAGACCCATTGCATTGGGAAAAGCTGCTACAAAAGACTTCTTTAAGTGTTGAAAAGTAAAGATGTCACACTGAAGGTGAAGGTGTGCCTGACTCATGCCATGGTATTTTCAGTTGCATCATATTGTAAAAGCTGGACATTGAGCAAGGGAGACAGGAGAAGAATTGATGCTTTTCAATTATGATGCTAGAGATGAATATTGAATATGCCATGGACTGCCAGAAGAACCAACAGATCTGTCCTAGAAGAAGTGCAGCCAGAGTGCTCCTTGGAAGCAAGGATGGCTAAATTGCATCTCAAATATTTTAGACGTGTTGTCAGGACAGAGTAATCTCTGGAGAAGGACATCATGTTTGGAGTGGTGGGTCAACAGAAAAAAAGGAAGATCCTTAACTAGATGGATTGACACGTTTTCAACAATGAACTTAAACATAAAAAAAAATTGTGTGCATGCCACAGTGTCAGAGAGTGTCTCGTTCTGTTGTACAGAGGGTTGCTATGAATCAGATCTGCCTCAACAGCACCTAACAACAATAACAACATCTCATTTTAGCCTCACAGTACAAAATTAGCTATTTCCCCACATTATATGCAAGAATTCAGAGGGACAAGGTGGTTATACAACTTGGTGAAAATAATGCAGTTAGTAAGTGGAGGTGTTGGGATCCAAACAGTTAGACTCAAAAAACAGTAACAATTTGCTTCACGTCTACCAACTAGATGTACGTCTCATGGAAAATGGAAGATATCTTTTTTTTTTTGGTCATTGTATTTTAAGCACCTAGCATAGAACCTGTATATGCATACAGTAAGGCCACTAAAACATTTGTGGAACATACACATGAACTAATAATAAAAACAAATGCCTGGGCGTGCTGGCAAATGCCTGTAATCCCAAATACTTGGGAAGTGGAGGCAGGAGAATACCAAGTTCCAGGCCACAAGAAGCCTGAATAACTAGGCGAGACCCTATCTGAAGATAGAAGAATAAAAAATAGGCTGGGGTTGAGGTTCAGTGGTAGAACACTTGCAAAGCATGTGTGAGGCCCTGGGTTTAACTACCCAGTACCAAAGAAAAAGAAAAAGAAGAACAAGAAAAAGAAAAAGGAAAAGGAAAAGAAAAAGAAAAGAAATCCAGCAGGCACCAAAGAGTTCAAAGCATTTTAAAGGAAAGAATCTGAAGTTCAGAAAGTATGTCCGCTAAGTTTTTCCCTATAAATTAAAATTGCCACTGTTCCCTTTTAGTGATGGAACACTTTGGTTTAGCTCACAGATTACCAATTTTCCTTACCAATGTAGAGATAATAAACTAAATGACATTTGAAATGGTGAGTCTATAAACTGATTTGTCTACATGTAAATAGCCACCCCTGTCCAGCCCCATGGGGTATTCCATATAGTTCTTTGCTGTATCTGCCACATGGTGAAGGAAGCTGTGGTATGTTCTTCAAATATTTATCCCACAGAATGCAAGCCCATAAAAGTCCTCACGAACCTCTACCAGAACTTCGTACAATGCTTGTATGCCAAAAAGATAGCACTAGGGCACAGAGCAGTAATTCTGTCAGTTCTTCAGGCTGCTGTTGACAAATTCCTATCAGTACAAACGTGTGGATTAAGCAGCCCGTTTCCCCCCTTGCCTATTTCCTGAGTGGAAACAGCACTAACCTGAACTTGGAGACTGATAAACATCATCCTTCCATTTGAATTCATCCAGGATTCTTTAAAGACCAAAAACAAAGTCTGTTCTCTTAGACTTATGGCATAAAGCAACAGCAAACAAAATTTTTCTTCAAAGATGACAGAGTCATTTTAGGCCTACAGGCCAAATATTCTTTATAACAATTATTCTATCCAATTCTGCCATTCTGGTGTGAAAGCAACCATAGACAATATGTAAACAAATACTGTTGTACTACCTTATTTGGCCTATCAGATTAAAGTTTGCTGCCTCCCAGGTGTAGATTTCATTTGATAACAATCGTCGTAGTTAAATTTTTATCTCACTCCAGTTAATTTCCATCTCATCTTGGTACAATTTTTATCCATTCTATCTGCTTTGGAAAGTCCCAGCAAAAGAATAGATAAAATAGACTAGGCAGATGCAGATAAAGAAACTGTATTAGCATGAAAAATGTAACCATTACTATGGCTTGCTCTTTACTTGTCAAATAAAACAATGTATATATTGTTTTCTGAAAAGACTAACTCAGAATTTTTTCCACTACTTTAGGTGAAATATGGAAAGGTTTTAGTTGAATTTCTTCCCTTGCTAAGTACATTGAAGCAGCAAGAAATGAAGTGAATTACTATTAATTCTGCTAAGTCAAACACTGAATTCACAAAAAATAAATTAATAGTCTAAGTCTCTTGATGTATTGTTCTGTAAAAATTCCATTTTATGGATAATTAATGAAACTGAGAGGTCATTTTAATTATGTGTCATTTCCGAAAGAGTTTTATTCTTTTTAAGAGTTTTAAGAGGCTGAGGGAAATAGTCAAAGGATATAATTCTGCTTATCTATGGAAACAGTAACCTTGTAGTCTTTCTGATTACTATAGGATGGTGTTAGCTGCTTAGAGAGGTTTTAGATTGACATGATGATGACCTATCTTACTTTCAAATATTTTTTGGCATTTCAAAAGGATTACCATTCTGTACTTTCTAAAGCATTCCTGTACCAGGCTTTTTTTTAAAGATCCAGTATAACACACCTTTCAAAAACTTTACAGAATCTACCTAACAGATCTTATAATAAATGTCAGCCACGACCACCAGGATCCCTGGAGTGCAGAGGCCTACTCACTGTGGGAATCCCAGACACACACAGCAACAGCGAAGGAAGTGAATTAACACCCATCAAGCAGCATTCTACCATGCACGGTGACCAGAGCTTGATAAATGTACTCTCTATTGCACCACTAGGCAAGTGGGAATAAAATGACAACTTCTGGTTGTTTCAAGTAAATAGCTGATCTGGGAAATTGTCATTGTCATTTTTGCACATATTTTTACAAAATTATTTTGTTTCATGTCTAAAATTCTAGGTTGATCATTGCAATTCTTGATGCCCTAGTGTAAACAGGATTGCCCCAACTTATCTGGCCAATCTTCAAACATTCATATGTATGTCTGTAATTTGAGCCTTTGAATGTGTCTTCCAATTAAAAATGCATGCCTTTATTCCCAGCACTCAAGAGACTGAGGCAGGAAGATTGCAAGTGAGGCCAAACTGGGCTACAGAGCAAGTTTAAGGCCAGCCTGGGTCATATTGAGAGATCCTATCTAAAAAAAAAAAAAAAAAAAAAAAATCCATAGACATGATGGTTGGATTCCTAGTGTAGTCCACAAACATGACAGGGTGAATGTAAATGAAGATTTACAATCACAGTATTAGATAACTGAGAGTTACAAAGAATCTGTTCTGGCAGGGGTGGTGGTGCATGCCTGTAATCCTAGGGGCTCAGGAGGCAGAGGCAGGAGGATCACAAGTTCTAGCCCAGAGGCAGTCTGTGTAATTTAGTGAGACCCTATCTCAAGAAAAGTTAAAAAATGGGCTGGGGATGCAGCTCAGTGGTACAATACTTGCAAAGCATGCAAGCATAAGGCCCTGGGTTCAACTCCCAGTACCAAAGGAAAAAAAAAATCTTTCTATGTCCAATTTTTCTACTTTCTACCTTCATGTCCCTAAAATTAGCACAATAATGTTTGCAAGGATTTTGGAACTTTTAATGGCTATTAGATATTTAGTACTATAAGCCAGGCAAAGTAGGAACCACTTTATGAAACTCTGTGGGGTAGAAATTATTGCCCTCATTTTGCAGATCAGTTGTTAAGTGATGGCAGCTTTAGACTAACCATGTCATACCTTCCATCCAGAGGCCATCCTTGTCCCTCTCACCCTGTACTAGAACATCCTCTGTATTTAAGAGCTACTTAGCTAAGGTTAAAAGGTCTCCATCAAGTGAAATAAAAGGGACTCAGAAAGGAATAAAACTCAAGGCCTCCACTTTAACAGCATCATTCAGAACAACAAAGCTTAGAGACCACAGAAGTGTTGAATAAAACTTAAATGAATAATGACATTTAGCTAGATAATCAGGTTCCATTGAGGGAGTGTGTGTGTGTGTGTGTGTGTGTGTGTGTGTGTGTGTGTGTGTGTTTGAGAGAGAGAGAGAGAGAGAGAGAGAGGGAGAGAGAGAGAGAGAGATACTCTAGTTCTTTCTAGTTACTTGAGAACAATGCTCAGTTTACTAATATCAGAAACTGGTCCCCATCAGCTGGTAAACATTTCAGAGAAGCAGTAGGAATGTTCTGAAAGATATTTAAAATGTAACTACTAATGTTAACTGCTAAAGACAACCACCCTGTTCACTTCTGATACATAGATTTCTCAAGGAAATGTCTACTTCAAATCATAGGAGAGAGGATTTCTATGATTTCTCCAAAGACAGGGAAAGCAGGTATTAATCTTTGCATAAATATCATGATGAAGCTAGTGAACTCATGAAATTTCTTGGATTTACATAGTGTCTGCCTAAATTCTGAACACCAGGGAAAGAAAATTAGGTTAGCCAAACAGCAGCAAATCATGCTCCTCAAGGGCCCCACTGCTGCTTTTCCTGCTAGCAGCCATATTCAGAAAATTATGATTCTTCAGGTAGCCAACTGATTGTGTCAATTAAGGGCAGAGTAAACTCATTATTATTGCAGGTGGAAAGCAAAAACACATTGTCTCAAATATCTGTATTAAATATCTTCATGCCATGATTACTATGAAAAGAGTACGACTTTACCCTTGGCCTGCTTACTCCCTGATATATAAGACAAACAGTACTTCCTCCCATTCAATACAGGTGGAAGTGATATATTAAACATGTGAACACATACTATTTAAAAGTAGACATCCATGGTGTAGGTGGATTTGAGGTTGCTTTTTTGCATGTTCCCATGAAGACAGGTATTTTAAAAATAGTCATAGATGAGTTACAGGAAGAAAAATGCAAGGATTCCTAGGATTATAGAAAAGGAGCAGAAGGAAATGAGAGAGAGCCAAGAGGTGGAAAGAAGATAGCAATTTTTATAAAATTAGAAAGCACTAATAGTTTCATAGTTCTCTTCTTATAAATATTTATGCCACAAATTCAATTTGTCTTATTCCATATATTTCTGCTGACCTTTTTGAGTTTAGGGATGTTTTTACTACCTCTACCACACAAAAAAAAAATTTATACATCATAGTAACTCAAGTGTGACCTGAGTCACTCATAGGATAAGACTTTACTATTTGGCTTCAACAACACATGCTGGTAGCCTCTTAACATTATCTGGGGTTCCATATGGTTCAGAACATTTAGGTACTGTTACATTTATTATAAAAGGATATTACTCAAGAACAGCCACATGGCAGGGATGTATAAGGGCAGGTCCGTTGGAAGGGACAGAAAGTTACCAGTAAGGTATGAGGGAAGGGATGCAGAGGTTCCAGGCCTTCTCCAGGTGTTCCACTGTCCATGTTATCAGCAATCAAGAAGCTAGGTTTAGTTTTTATACAAGTTTCATTATAAATAACTAAATCATTGGTTATTGGTGATCAAATCAATTTTCAGTCCCTTCTCCTTTTGCCATGCCCAGCACCATATCAGTGCTTCTTTGCTATTCATAGAATTTTCAATAGGAGATTGTTTCGGATTATTTTGGGAGTAGGTTGCAAGTCCTTCTCCTATTTTTGTGGTACTGGGGATTGAACCCAGGGCCTCAGAGAGTGCAAAGCAGCACTCTATCAATTGAGCTAAAGCCCAGCTGAAAACCATCCTTCAGTCTGAGACTACTCAAGAACTTCCAGCCATCAACATTGCATTAGCTCATTAGCATACAAAAATATACATATCACTTCAAAAATTCCAAGGGTTTTAGGAGCACTGTTCCAAGAAGCACAGTCAGAACCAAAATATATTTTTCTCATGATATCACACTATGACAGTTTCTGAAGATGAGGTGAGGATGAAATGTTATGAATCTGTGGATGTGACTATTTGCTATCTTCACAACCATCCTCTACCTTCAAATAAGAATGTGTAATTTTCCATTTCAGCTTCTTGGCTCTCATGATGTAGAATCACAAAAATGTGTAAGGAGATAGGTCTTAAAAAAGTAGAGTAAGTGCTGAGATTTCCTTGGAAGAAAAGAATAAGAGTAAAGAAAGGAGGATGGACAGAAGATAAGAAAGAAAAAATGACAAACATCTGATGTTAGAACTGTTGGTTTTCTCTTCTGCAACTTTGACTTGGCAAGGTGCAGACATTTTGGAGCAGCAGCTGTTCTCCAAGCAAATGACACTGAAAATGATGGATGTAAATGGAGATTTTTAAGATGTTTTGATGAATATAGAGGTATATTTTCCTTCCATTGATAGGTTTTGGAAGAGATATCAATAAATATTCCAACTACTTTTACTTGAGTGTGTTTCTGTGAAAGTGACACCACACAGAAACGGGGCCATGCAAAACTTCACTTAGGTACTAGGGTTATATACAGACTCACACACTGTGTGTTGTCATAAAACCATGATGGGATTGGCAACATTCATTATTCTCCCCTATCCTCCAGTGCACCCATGCCCTTCTATGCCCCATCAAGTTTGCAGTTTACCACAAGTTTAAGACTCTGTAAAAACAAGAAACACGTATTTCTCTAGGACAGAAAAATAATGATCATCATTTTAACAAGCATATTCAGGGTAAAAATGATAGGTCAAAAATACTAATGATAAATAAAGGGATGTGTTATTTGAACAACAATGCTCTCTCTGATTTCTTCTATCTCTCTTCCTACTCCTCTATATCATCAAGTGGGCCAGATATAAGACAAAGTCCACCTCACTTATTCCCTCGGGGGCTTTGAGTTCACTATCAGGTTAATTAAACTGGTGGGATGCAGGCATAAATAAGCCTTTTTAAGATGGACAGCTAATAAATGTCTGTTGTCACTCCTTCCTACCTCTTAACTCTACACTATTATTTCATTTCATTTATGATATTTATATATGCACTCTAGCATCAGAACTTGGTTTTAATTCCTGATATAAATTAAATATTCATAAGATAGTAAGGATAGTGATGAGAAAGTCCACTATGAAACCCTTTGAGCTGGATCTGTATAGTATGCAGCTATATGAAGTAGAGCTAAAGGGGAAAAATGAAGAGGAATTGCCTGGAGAGTAAAATGGAGCTCTCCTTGCACCTCCTTGGTCTCCAGCAACTTCCCAGTTTATTTTGTACCTGTATCTGACAGTGGGCATCAGAAACCATAGAATCAGAGCAGGATGAAGGGTCAGATGGAAGACCCCATGTAATGCTGTCATACTTCCTCATTATGATAACCACATCCCTCAAAGAACAAAGTTTAATAGAATTGAATGGGGGGGCAGTAATTTAAGGTTAATTTTTCCTTCAAAAATCGGAATATACCACATATGGATTTTAAAGAATAAATCAATGTAACATCTTTTTAAAGTACCATCAATATTAACCACTCTATTGATCTATTTTCTAGCACATCATGTTTGGTAGTACAGCAAGAAAAAATCAGCTTTAGGGCTACAGGGAAAATGCAAAAACTGCACAAATAACTGGTATGATCACTTCTGATATAAACAGAAGTATGTAAAAACTTACTTTGACACAAGCAAAGATGCAAATATTTCAATAAAGTAGAAATACTTCATTCTTTTTAATGTCCGCTATTTTCTCTCATTTAATGCTATTTCTAGTTCCTGTTGACCTCTTGTAAGTAAAGGCCAATCTTTCAACCAGACACACTTTACATATCAAGTTTTCAAAAGAATAGGAGATGAGCAGAATGGAGGATATGATGGGAAAGAAAAATGGGAATGAAAATGAGGTCATGATAGGGGGAAAAAAAAGAGGTCTACAAATGAGCCAAATGATCCAAGATTGGGGTAGGAGGTTAGTTGCTGGGCAAAAAAAAAAAACATGATCATTACATTCCTGGCAAAAATAGAAGGAGGAGGAATGGTTTTCAGATACCAAGTTGAACGTGAATTATAAGTAGCTGAATATTGTATTCTGATTACCCTCAAAAGAAAGCATAGTACTTCTATCTATAAATGCAGCGCCTAATAGTGATGAGAGAAGTATTCATGTTTAGAAGAAACTTTAGCCATGAGGGTAAATCATAGGGTATTTTATGTTTGTTTTGTTTGTTTTCCTAATTCCTGCTCATTCTCTGTGTACCAAGGTCCTTCCTGAGCTTTCTCTGCATAGTCTGACATAGTCTAGGGAACAGAGCTGTGGAATGTATTCATCACTCCTGCCTCCTCTGGAAGTAATCACACTCTTCAATCTAACATCTCCCCAACAGCAGACACCATCTTGTGGGCTCCTCTTCTCTGTTCTGGCCTGGCTTCACTGTGCCCAGGAACTCCTTATATCTCCTTCTCACTCAAAAGGCCCATGTTTGGTACTTTCCTCCTACAAGAGGAAAGTATGTGTCCTGTGCACATAGACAGGACTTTAAATGGGTTACAGTGCTATTACCTAGCCTGGCTTACATTGTCACAATGTAAATGCCTTCAAGAGCCCTGGCAGTATCAGTTTCTGTGGCTGTGGTAGAGAGGAGATTGTAAAGCATTTGCTGGCATTCCAAAAACCACCACATGGATGAATGCCAATCCAACTTTGTGGGCAAAGGCTTGTACTTAGGAATCTTTCTCATAGGTTCAGGAAAAAAAAAATTCCTTAGGGAGAAATTGCCCCACATGGAATTAATACTACAATGTATTAAGTTGATTTTACCCCAAGATCTTTTCCAGGAAACCCACCAGCTTAAAGTGGCCAAAGCCACTCCTAGGATGGCTCCAGTGGGAGCAGGTGAATGAAGCTATCTTCTCTGAGCATTCCTCTTACGTGACAATAGTCATAGAGGCCTCTTTCAGCAGTTGTTCTTTCCATCCACTCTCCTCTCTTCCTTCCTCCACCCATCCACATATCCAAGAAATCAATGACACACTCCCAAACTGCCAGCCACTGGGGTCAGAACTGAACAAGCCAGACAAATTTATTGCCCTCATGGGATTGATGTCTGAATGCTGGAGAGCACAGAATAGAGTATATGAATACAAAGCAAATAAACAAGGTAGGATGATAGAAAAGGAACTAGAAGGAGGGGTGGCCACTTTTGAGAGGGTCTTCAGAAGTATAATATCAGCCAATACACAAAGGAAGAAAAGCAGGCCATCAAATGGAGAAGTGAAAAAAGAATATTTGGGAAGATATAGCTTGTGGAAAAGTCTTGAGATAGAAATGGCTCTGCAAGTTCAAGCACTGGAGAAAACAAGATGCCTAGAGAAGAGTACAACAGTGAGTAGTGTGCGGTAAGGTAGGAGAAGATGCAGGCTTGGGTTGGAGTGCTCAGTGGATGTGGATGGAAATGGGTGAACTTCAACTATATTTTGGAAGTAGAAGCAAGTTAGTTGGCAAATCAACTAGATGCATAGAGTGAGTGTTAGTAGAGAATGGAGGTCTTTGATTTGAATAACTAGAAAATGAGTAGAAATTCTGGATGGAGAAAATCATAAATCTAGTTTGGAGCCTGTTATTCAAAGATGTCTGAAACATGTCTATGCAGCAGTGAGAATCCAAGAGATGAATAGATGATTCTGAATTGCAGGGAGGGCGTGGGTCTATACAGTCTCCCTCTATGCAGTGGCTAAAGTCTACAGGAATCTCTCTGTATATCTTAGCTAAAACAACCTGCAATGACCACATTCCTTAAATATCTACCTAGCATTGACCAGATGATGTATAGGATAGAAAGAGTGAGACGTTAAGGACATAGTCACTATTCTCAGAGAGCATACACATATGAAAAAACTAGATTATGCTTAGTGCTAAGTGAATGAAGAAAAAAATAACTCAAGGGAGACAGGCTGGGATGTCAAAGTGACACATCATGCAAGAAACAGCCTGCATGAAAGTCAGTTGACCTAAGTTTCTTTCCTAGCCTCTAGCTGGCTATATAAATTTGAGCAGCTCTTCTAGGCTCCCCAATCCTTGCTCTTCTCATCCTAAAATGGGCACCCTACTGCCTGCCATCCTAAACGTGTTGATATGTTGTTGTTGTTGTTGTTGTTGTTGTTGTTGTTATGTGGTATAGAATGGAAAATGTTGCAAGTATAAAACTGGTCTTCACAATGGATAGCAGCAACTATCAGGGATCCCAGAAGAGGAGGTATTTGGTATGAGTCTTGAAGAACAGTTAAAACTGACAATAAAGAGAGCACACAAAGGCAAGATGTTCCCGTCCAGAAGAACCCTACTGGCAATTACCAGGCATTTCCATCTTCCCCACAGATATCAAAAATTCAACCACATCTCCTGTCACTCCAGAATGTCATCCTACACCATCACTCAATTTGTGATACTCAAAATATGAATCTTTGTAAATAGGTCTCAGTAAGTTGAGATAAGTATTGGTATCCTGTTAAGAATAACAGAAAAGTTAATATTTAGCTTAATTTTAATCCAGTATACTTGGGGTTAAGTGGAACTTGCAGCTCACTAAAGATCAATACATAAATTCAATATACCATTATATATAGGAAGAGAATATATTGAGAAATGGGGAAGAGAAAAACACAAGGAAAATACAAATATAGAAGAGAAAAAGCAAAAGAGAGAGAAAAATATATGTATATTATAGGGAAACAGAATATGTACCCAAAGACACATTTAGACCACATAGAAAGAAGTAGAGAGAATATAAAGGACACATCTACTTTTACATATACAGAAACAAAAAAGTCTAGTTACATACACAGAGAGAATACATCTACATATATACATATATTGAGAAAGAGCATATCTAACTGTATAAAGAAAGAATATATCTAGTTTTATAGAGAGAGTATATTTTAACATGTTCAATGTATCACTATATTAGTTCTTAATGAAGGCCTACTGTAAATGTAAGGAGAATAAAAACTCTTTGTTGGGAGTCAGAGTAAACTTTTCCATTTGAACTTGGTAAACCTGAAGGTTACAATATACAAGTATATCTCATTCAGGAGTATCTCTATAATATATAGTTTTAATGTGCCAACCTCGTTCTATGTGCATTTGCAGATTTACAATTTCAACGTAATTGATCCTCCTGAGAAAGGAGTTGCTCTCTGGATGTTCTACACTGAGTGGCATAGGGATTCTATCTTTGAGAATAATATTTTCCTAGGCACAATAACAAAAATGCTGTGTCTTTGGAATAAATGTATAGAACACATATAGGAGACCTAATTAAGGTTACAAACCAGAATGTAAAGTCAACCTTAACAACATGAAACATTAAAACTACAAGGCCACCTGACAGATGCTGGGGAAATGAGTTAGAAACAAGAGACCAGGTAATATAAAGAGCAGTTTCATTACATTATGGCTTCTTAATACTATTTGATTATCAATCATCTAAGTATTGTTTTGATCATGTTTTAAAATTAAATAAAATAGAAAAGCAAATCCTTGGCAGTGGCCATACTTCCTGACTCAACCCTACCTCTACTCTACAAGCAGAAATCATTTGTGGATGTTACTATCTGTGAGTCTGCTGTTTAAGATCACTGAGACAGAATGTAACATGCCAGTAAAACACACCTTAAAATGTAATCTTTAAGCACCTGCCACAGAATCACCTGAGGCCCTTGTATATTAGTAATAATGATAAAAATAATACCTTTTTAGGTACCATGTAAGACTAACATGTTCCTAATGTAACATCTAGAGTCCATCCATTTGACAAACAATTCCAAGTGATGTTTACAAATGTGACAGGGTTAAGAATCATTGCCTTAGTGTGCCATTTCCTCCTAAGTATTCTCTCCTTGGGGCTATAAACATTCAAATCCTATTTCTAAAAACATAGAGCTTCTGCTGATCCTATAATAACTCAATTAACACATCACTCCCAACCATTACCATGACTCTTTGATCCCAGGCTATTAATGTTTGGTCTTCTATGCTGTTATTCTTAGGTGCAGTTCAGTCAGGTCTGACACACAGGAACCCTATGTACAACACAGGGTTTTCAATGGGTGACTGTTTCGGGATTGTTTTCAGAGTGGGATGCCACGTCCTTCTCCCATTCTTGCAATGCTGGGGACCGAACCCAGGGTGTTAGAGAGTGCATAGCAGCACTCTGCCAACTCTGCTAAACCCCAGCCCTTGATTTTCTATACTACCATAATATTTTGGAAATAACATAGGAGACCATTATTATGATGCACTGTAATTATTGATTAGAATCCCTTTTTCTTAGCTAAAATTTGAACTCTTTACAGATATAGACTTGAACTCTTACATCCTGCAATCTGGAAGTAAGAAGCATTTTTCTTAAGATCTCTAATTACTAGAACCTAATCAAATGTGGCCTGGATCAATAGCTTTCCACAGATGGCCTCCCATCCTCCTCAGTTGCATGCTGGGGACCACACAACACTAACTACTCTGTCTTTATTTCTAATTGGTAGCTCTTACTCTCAGGTCAATGGCTGAGCCATATTCACTACTTGAGAATCTGGCTTACATAAAACAAAATACCTGGGGCTAGGTAATTTGTGAGGAAAAAAATTTATTTCTCTTAGTTCTGGGGAACGCTCACTCTATGCTTCCGAGACAGTACTTTGTGGCTGTGTCCCACATGGTAGAAGAGCAAGTCATGAGGGCTATGATTTAATTATCTTCTCATGACTTAGTCATCCCCTAAATGCCTTATTTCTTGATAATATCAATTTGGGTCTTAGGTCCCAAAATACGAATTTTATAGGTACTTATACTCAATCCATAGCAGACAACATAAATGCAACTTAAGACTTAGCCCCCACCCACAAGGAACTTGCAAACCAGAAGATCCAGAACATATACATATGTGTACATAATTAATTTAACAATTAAACTATTTATTCAAGTATTAATAAAACTAAGTAAAATAATTGTATAACTCTATACATTTAAATTTCAAAATTTTGTATTTACCAACTAAAAGAAGAAATATTAAAACTTCAATCAAAAATTCGCAAAAGATATATGAACAGTTAATTTGCAACATAAAGTCCAACCCACTAAGGCAGTGAGATATATTTTAGTTTTAAAGTTATCCAAGTTTTCCAAATGATAAGAATTGTTAGTAAAGATAAGGTGATACAATAATATCATGGATAAAATTTTATTGAGCATTTACTCTGTACCAGACATGTTTCATACATTTTACTTACTTTCCCCAAACTCCTTAAGGGTGATGCCTCATTACTCTACTTTCACATGAGAAAACAAAAGTAGAGAGCACGTATGAGACACATATTTACTATGGTGATTCATTTTGTGTCAATTTGGCTGAGCCACAGTGCCCAGATATTTGGTCAGATATCACTCCAGATAGTCCTGTGCAGATATTTTTAGAATGCGATCAACATTTAAATCAATGAACTCTGAGTATAACAGATTGTTTGTCATAATGCAGATGGGCTTCCACTGTGTGAGAGAGGGTCTCGCTAAATTGCACAGGCTGCCTCTGGCCCTGAACTCATGATTCTCCTACCTCTGCCTCCTGAGTAGCTGGAATTCCAGGTGTGTGCCCCACCTCATTTTAACTTTTACACTAACAATTTCAGTGTCATATGAAAACTTTACACTTACATAGCTCTATCCTTCCTCCCTTTTTCTGTATATATATATATATATATATATATATATATATATATATCACAGATATACGTGTTACAGGTCCAGCAATACAATCCATAATTACTTTGCACAATTTTATGTCTTTTAATGAAGCTGAGGAGGGCAATAATTT
Organism: Pedetes capensis; assembly: GCA_007922755.1. NCBI lineage: Eukaryota > Metazoa > Chordata > Mammalia > Rodentia > Pedetidae > Pedetes > Pedetes capensis. Next base: position 48,978 of record VMDO01004202.1, read on the forward strand.
AAAGAATCTGTCATATTAGCATTATTATTTGCCATTTCTGATTCTCTTTGTCTGCTCTTGTATATTTGGTTTCTGTGTGATATCATTTTCTTACTCTACAACAGCTTAGCTTCAGCAGTGAATTGGTTTCACTGGGGAGAGAGTTCACTGTGCCGCTCACACCATCACTGCAGAAATCAAGCTGATTGAGCTCTATAAGGAAAGAAACACCACAGATACCTTGAAGTGCACCGCACTGTGCAGGAATCATACTGCATGATTTTGGGCTGTCCAGATGAGCAGCAAATGCACTTACTGGGAAAGTCACATTGACAGCTTCTTACACTGTCCACATACACAAGCCCTCTCACTCATAAACTTGGTGCACCAGCACAAAGAAAGAATGGCACTGAAATAAATGCAGCTAAGAGTCAATCCAGAATACTCTCCTGCTCTAGAAATAAACTTCTCAATATTTAACAATGGAGTTGAGCCCCTCTAATTACAATCATGTGCCAGAGGCTACAGAGAATAATGCAAACGATCCCACAGAAACAACTCAGAATCTTAGTCCCATAACTCCTAAAAACCCAACAAGTCTACTTTGAAATCTCACAATTGAAAAACTCACGTAAAAATATACCTTCTCTGGAAGTCCTTCCAGGCAACCATATGCCCATAAAGAGAAGGGCAAAAATCTTTCAGAAAAAAATGTGTAAGCAAGTAACTTGAATGTAAGGCAGAAAACACAAGTTTAGGCCATTTGGAAGCCTATAATTTATTTAACATAAAGACTTTAAAATCAATTTTATACTTTACCTCGTTAAAGAAGTTATCATAACATAGGGGGAAATATTGGGAAAACTTCATTCTCTAAGTACTGTAATTTAGCTTAAAGAATACTTAACCAGGGGCTGACAGACAGCAAGGAGTAGTACAAAGAAATAAAGTAATGAAGGTATGGCTGACTGAAAATGCAGGAAAATGTTTCAAGAGCTACTGCTGAGAAAGCAGCCTTGGAGGACAGGAGGCCAAGAGAACACTGATACCATATCATTGACTGATTCACAAGCATTTCCACAGGACACCCAGCAACACCATCGTCCTCTAAGAGTCAGCTCTAGAGAAGCACAATGTTACCACCACATCATGAAGCCAGAAGGATAAGATTTCCTCCCTATTCTATCACAGATAGAACCCTCCAGAAAATATCTGGGAATAAAAACCCCTGTGATTTAACATGAGCCTGCAGCCATAGCCCTGTGGCATCTGATTCCGTCAGATCTCAGAAGCTAAGCAGGGTCAGGCCTGGTTAGTACTTGGATGGGAGACCACCTGGGAACAGCAGGTGCTGTAGGCTTGGGAAAAGGACCCATCAACCCACTTCCAAAATCAATCCACCATTGAAAACCCTATGAACAGCAGGGAAGCACTGATAATAATGTTTCCCCTGTTGTACACAGAGTCGCTATGAGTCAGATACCAACTCAATGGCACCTAACAACAACAACAACATCACCATGATGGAAGGAGTTAGGGACTTGTGGACTTCCCCCTGTTTCTGGTCCTCTCTCATTCCGTGTTATTCCCCCAGTTGACATCACCAAGAGTTCAATTACAGTCTTTATTGAGAGTGTTAAGCTAATATAGTAATGAGGTATAATCACAAGATATGGTGAATGTTTAAATTTTAAAAATCTACTACAGTAAAAGACACATTGCTATTAATCCCCCTCAAAATATTCTTCCTGGCTTTGAACATAGTTATCCCATCATTTTTGCCATTTTCTGAAGCAGTTCTGCACGCCCTCTTAGATGAGTATCTTAGCTGCACTGTTATGGCTGTTCTGATATCTTGAATGAATTCAAAACATTTACCTTTCATGGTCATTTTGACTTTGGAGAACAGCCAGAAGTCACATGGTGACAGATCTGGTGAATAAGGTGGATGATGAAACACCGTGATGTTTTTACTTGACAGAAATTGTCATACTAGAATTGGTGTGTGACATGGACCATTGTCATGATGGAGGATGAAACTAAAGACACTCATGAAGAAAGACTTCCAGAATTGCTTCAGAAAGTGGAAAGAACAATGGGGAAAGTGTGCTTAAAGCAAGGGGGAGTGTTCTGAGGGGAATTAATGGCAATGTGCCTTTTACGGTAATAAATCTTTTTAACCTAAACATTAACTATTTTTTAACCACATCTCGTATTTGTTGTTGTTGTTAGGTGCCGTCAAGTTAGTGTCTGACTCATAATGACCCTACGTACAATAGGTGAAACACTATTGTTAGTGCTTCTCTGCAATTCATAGGGTTTTCAATGGCTGCTTGTTTTTGAGGAGTGGGCTGCTGAGTCCTTCTCCCAAGCCTACAGCACCTGGTGTTCCCAGGAGGTCTCCCATCCACATACTAAACAGGTCTGACCCGGCTTAGCTTCTGAGATCTGACAGGATTAAATGCCACAGGGGTATGGCTGCAGGCATATTGTATTTAGAGGTGGTATTTAAAGGCCTTAAGATCTACCCACCTCTCTATCTTCATCCTCAGAGTCCAGCAGCCCGTAACCTGGTGGCCCCCAGGTGCTACGTAGAGTATTTGACCTTTACTCACACGCTGGCTCCTGTGCCTATAGGGACCTTTTTCTCCTCTACCAAGTTAACCACTCCTCTTTTAAAGCTCATGCTTTTGGACATGGTCCACATGTGTATCAAGTTAGGGTTCGTTCCTGCCCTTATATTGTTCACATAAACAATCCCTCTCACTCATAATCTTGGTGCACCACACAAAGAAAGGATGGCACTGCAGGCTCTCCTAACTTCTGGGACTTCCTCTGGCACACTACTGTGCTATCTCTAGTTTCCTTCTCCCTAGACCAGTGTTCTCAAATTTTAACATTCTGTAGGATCACCTGAAGGGCTTGTTAAACCACAGATTGCTGGTCCCCACTCCCAGAATATGTAATTAATTAGGTCTTAGGTGGAACCCAAAAATCTGCATTTCTCACAAGTTTTAGGAGATGGATGTAGATGGCCCACAACCACACTAGAAAACAACAACTCTAAACTTAAATCTCCAAAATCTGAATGCATTCTTGCATATATGCAAATAGGTGGCACTTAGCAGCTTCTTTAATGCTCCTTGAGTGAAGTCACATCAACAAAACTGAGCAATATCGACAAAGATCATTTGGCACACTGTAGTACTCCTCTAGTCCCCTCTGATTCCCTGGTGAGGGCTTGAGACCTTCCCCATTCTACTTAGAACTGCCTAATGGTTTCTTTTCTTACTCCAAAAGAAGCCAAAATCATAGAATAGCTCCCAAGGCTCCACATTATTACTTTGTCCCTCACCCAAACATTTTTCCTTTGATCTCAAAGTGTCTACTTTTCTCCCCAATCCCTCTGCCTTAGCCACACTGGCTCCTAAATCTTGCACTTCCCTCTCCTCTGCTTGGATTCTCTTCCCAGATTTCCGCACAGCTACCTCTCCCATCAACTGTGTGTCTCTGCTGAAGTGGCTCTTCTTCAGTAAGACCTTTCCAAACCCCATTTTAAAAACCTGAAAACCTGCCCCAGGATACTCTAACTGCCTTTATTTACTTTCTTCTCCATAGAATGCACCACCATCTACATGCTAAATATTATTCTTATTCCTTTATTATAATATCTATCGCCCTACTATTATGTAAAAATGTATATGGCCAACAATTTTCATCTTTTTTCCCTGAGATATTCCTCAGTGCCTGAAAAAACTGGCACATTGTAGGTATACATGATAGACATATACAGCTGCAAGTATGGACTTGCAGCCCGACTTAGGGGAATGGGATCCACTAAAGGCTTCAAGCTCCTTCAGAGTCATCCCCCACTGCATAGCACTGCCTTGCCCAGGATCACAGCCATCCCAGGGAAGATCATCCATAGGCTCTGCCCTTTGTGTCCTGGCACAGGTCACTTTGACAAGCAATATTTGCTACAGAGCCCCCTACCTTGGGGTGGATGGAATTTATGGGTGCTTGTGTTACCATTTGACTTCTCCTTCTGCCAAAACTTGTTTCTTCCTCCTCCTTTTTAAAAGTACCTTCCTCCAACTCTGTCTGAGCCTCTGTTTTTGGAGACTATCAACCTATAACAGCACGAACTAATTACTTGTTAAGTGAAGGAAGGAAGGAAGGAATATGCCCTCATATTAGGAGTAGTCCCAGTACTATTCCAGCACGAGATGCCTATCACAATCCCCAAGAACAGGGGCAAGTGAGTTTCAGGGGGATTGAAAGCCAAACTGAGATCCAAAGGCTGAGGAGGAGTTAGCCAGGTGAGGGTGGTATGGCATTTTAGGGCTGGCCACAAATAACCATGGAAGAAGACCTGAGCATCCAGAGAACGCCTGAGGATGGGCATGAGGCAAGAAGAGGGAAACTATGTTCTTTTCTCCACCTCATTATAGTTTTTTTCATTTTTTTAGTACTGGAGGGTTGAACCTAGGGCCTTGTACATGCTAGGCAAGCATGCTCCACCACTGAGCCACACCCCCCACCCGACCCCCTTTTTTGAAACAGGGTCTCACTAAGGTGTGCTGGCTGCCTCTGGCCTTGAATTCACAATCCTTCTGCCTCAGCCTCCCAAGTTGGGGGGGATTACAGGTGTACACCACAACACCAGGTTCATTGTAGTCTTTAATGACTCCATGCAGAGCTCTAATCCCCATTAGAAGCAGAGACAAAATCACTACCAACAGGAGCACTTGCTTAGCATGTAGGAGCCCCTAGGTTCCAACCCCATCATAAAAATCAAAAACAAAAACAAAAGCACATTATTGAGTATTGGTTCCTCATTCCTCTGAGAAAAGAAGACCCTGTAACATGTAGACTGATGCCCCCTACTCCAAAATCTCCCCATCCTAATCCCTGAAACTTGTGACTGTTACTTTACATGGCAAAACATACTTTGCAGATGTGATTTAGTTGAGGATTTTGAGATGGGAATAGTAGCCTAGAGTATCCAGTGGGACCCATTGTAATCACAAGGTCAGTATAAAGGGGAGGGAGGAGGATCAGAGAAAAGCTGTAATACACTATACTGCTGCCTTTGAAAAAGATAAGAATGTAGATTCTCCTCAAGATCCTCTAGGAAGAACAAAGCCCCACTGACAGGATAATGTTAGCCTAGGCAAACCCATTTCAGACTTTCAGCATCCAGAACTGTAAGGTTGGGCATTGTTTTAAGCCATCACCTTTGTGGTAATTTGTTACAGCAGCAAACAAATACAGATCCTCCGCTAAAAGGAACTTCCCACCCCACCCCCATCTTTGCCTGATGTACTAACCTTATCCATCGAGTCTTGTAATAAACATGAATTCCTTTCCCAAAGCCAAATCCTAAAATGGTTAGATGCTCTTGTTAAATACTTTCATAGTATTTTTTCCTTCTCCAACCATTGCATCTATCATATTTTACAAGTTACTGTTTAATAGTTGGTGTGTAACCCCATTTCTCTGTTCCCAAGATACAACTTATATACGGTCAAGGATCATTTTGAACTGGGCCTAGTTGCACATGGCTGTAATCCCAGCACTTGGGAGGCTAAGGCAGAAGGACCATGAGTTCAACACCAGCCTGGGCTACATAACAAGACCCTGACTCAAAATAATCATAGTAATTTCTTTGTGTTTGTCTACTACTATATGCTTGATGCATTTAACAAAGCCAGATAGAAACATAATATTATCTCATTAGACAGAAGTTAAAATACTTCTGTATTTAGTTGTTAGAAAAGTACATACATTAAGTTATATAACAAATGGGTCATAGAGCTTCCAGTAGTTGACTAAAAGAAACATGCCTTTTTATTGTACCCTTGTTTCAGCTATTTTTTAGTGATAAATCCCAAAAGGTGACTTTGGGCTTGCCCCCAGGCTAGACTGTATCATTTACTGCAAGCTCTAAGTCATATCAACTGATAATGAGGACCTGCATAAAGTTTTCTTATTTCCTGAAGCAATCAGTGAGAAAGAAGCTCATTTTAACTTTTGTTCTGTTTCACCAAAGTTAAGGAAATAATCTTTTACACCCCATTCAGTTGTTACCCATGACCCACAGGGATAAGGAACAAGACTGATATACACTACTGTATGAATGCAGGAGGAGGAAAATTCCCGTTCTAGGAAACCCAAGATCCTTCTACAGTATCAGCATAAGTCATGCTATATGTGCTAATGAGTGCCTTGTGGTCTTAAGGACATGGAAGTAGATTTTGAAAGTTGACCTTCCAAAGTGGCTGACCAAAGTAATTGATGAACACAGCAAAAATAACAGTGATGTCAGTATTAACAGTAATGTGATCATTTAAGACATCACTTCCTGAATGCCAGGCATTCATTACATGCAACATATTAATTTCTCCTCATCACAACCCTAAGAGGCAGATACTACAGCTATACTCATTTTACAGATCAGAAAAAATTAGCTCAGGGAAGATAGAGGAACTTCACATTTAGATAGTTTTAACTCCTAATTTTGTGCTTGCATCCATTATTATTCTTCTTATTGATCAGAGGTTTCTCATCAGCTCACAAACTAGATCTGTTCCTAATAGCCTGTTCTTGAAGCATTGGTTCCTCTTAGTGACTACCCTAAGAAATAAGTGCTTTATTATATTTTAATTTCATGCATATTAATATGAGTAGTCTTAAGATTTGATTTTGAAAAAATAAAAAATTAAGATGTTCAAAGAGTTATAGAAAGAAATCACAAACCAAGATTGAAATGAGGTCAGGTTTTAGTAACAATGAAGACTTATCCTCAAGAACTGTGCTAAGGACCAACTCCAGTATAGAACAACTGGTTTTGCTTGCTATGTATGAGGCTACTGTGACAATGTAGGAAAAGCACCAGACCTAGGGCCAGAGGATCCAGCTTTAAATTCTGTCTCTCGCCTATCTATTGTATAAACTCAGAGAGATGGGAAGACATCTACTTTAGTATGTTAAATTTAAAATATCATTATATAAAAGTTTACAACTTAATAAAAGTAAATTAAATCCAACTTCATACTGAATCTAGGAAATGACATATTCCAAAGGGAAAAAAAATCTAATACATCTGTTAAAAAACAATATCGCTATTGTCAGATGAAGTATTTTTATAGATGTTAGCAGGTGCTTAACAACATGGAAAAGTACCATTTTTAGTTTAGGGTAATGACAACAAGATAGCCCCTCAAGGCTGATTATCAAACAGCCTTTGGTTTTTCAAAATATTAACATCAGTGCTCCGTAACCTAACACACGTAAGTCTAGGTTTAAATTTTAATTAGCAGTTGACATTTTCCAATGTCCTGTCTTATATCAGTTGATATACATGTAAGTACACCTAAGAATAAGCATATTCTTAGATGCCATTTCATAAGATTTTAAGAGTAAAATTTAACATGAGCAGTTTATTAACCCCTCTCCACTTCTATCATAAACTTCCTTGTCCAATATAGCACTTGGCATCTCATTTTAGTACATAGCTAGCCATAAGACATATCCATATTTCATCCTTTGCAAATCACTTTATATTCTTCATTGGATGGAAAAACTTTCAATTCAGCAAAAATGTATCATGTGCCCAATATGTACAAGATTCTTAGGCACTAGGTGGTAAAAAAGCAGTGGGATGATTCACAAGTAGCTTGCTGGAATTAGGAAGCTACGAGTAATTTAACTTATTCTAAAGAGTCCCAGTACCCAACTATGTGTGAAGTTACTAGTGGGATATGGTAGCTAAGCATAACAAGTAGTCCCTGAAGCCAGAGGGGACATTTTCATCCAGACTGATGGGAAAATAAGTATCTACAAAAGAAGCCGAAACTAACTACTCATGCCTCCTCCCAACTTACCTACTCCTCAAAACAGGAGTAACCGTCAGACAGACGGACATCATAGATAAAGGAAAACAGATGTTAAGCCTCAATGAAATCTCTACAAATTTTCCATGTGATTCATTTATTTCAGAAGAATCACATTAAAAATGTGAAATGACAAGGGACTACATGATTTTAAAGGATCAGAAATGGAGCGCCTAGTGGCCAAAATGTAACACTTCACGTCCTCTGGCACATTTTAGGCTATATTGCAATTTGAGGTCTGCAGCTGTACCACTGTGGCATCCAGATCCTGTCAGATCTCAGAAGCTAAGCAGGGTCGGGCCTGTTTAGTACTTGGATGGAAGACTGCCTGGGAAGACCAGGAGCTGTAGGCTTGGGAGACGGACCCAGCAACCCACTCCCAAAAATCAATCCGCCATTGAAAACCCTATGAATAGCAGAGAAGCACTGACAATAGTGTTTCACTTGTTGGATGTAGGGTTGCTATGAGTTGGACAACCACTCATCAGCACCTAACAACAACAACCACAAGTTTCCTAATTAATTGATGTTTATTTTTAATAACATTTACTAACATTTTATTATGTCTCTAAGGCTAGGCTAAGAGATCCCTAGCACCACAAAAATGGGAGAAGGACCCAGCAGCCCACTCCTGAAAAAATCCTGAAAACAATCAGCCATTGAAAACCCTATAAATAGCAGAGAAGCACTGACATAGTACCGGGCATGGCATGGTGTCAGGGAGTGTTTCATTTTGTTGTACACAGGGTAACTATCAGTTGGGACTTAACTCAGTGGCACGTAACAACAACAAAAGAATTTGCATAATCATGTGGGCAAAGAACACAATGCAATAAATATTTAACAGATAAGCGTGCTTTTAACAGCTTTTAACAGATAAATGTGCTTTTCTTTTTTATATTGGAAATTTTTAATGTACAGCTTAATGTGTTTCATTCTGACACGCATTTCATTGTGACATTTCCATATACACATTTCATTGTCCATTGTACAGATAACTTCCCCCTTACCCTCTTGTGCCCCTCCTCCCCCCACCACTCCCACCTCCCACCAATGGCCTCTCTTCTACTTGCATGTCTTTTTGTGGGAATATTTTTCTGTTTACCCTTGCACCCCAATTATGATTTAAGTCCAAACTTCTTTCTGTAGTGATCTACCTTTTTACATTGTCAGCAGAAATGTGTTTTTTCTATGTGCTAGGTTTTTCTTTTTTTAGGATTTTCATTGTACATATTTTGGGGGTACAGAATGATAATTCAATTCACAAATACAGTGTGCCATTATTAAATTAAGATGCTTGGTAACTCCATCTTTTTAAACATTTTACAAAAAATGTTTGATTAACATGTAATGGTAACTGTACATATTTTTAAGGTATAGGTGATTTTTTTGTAAATTGCATACAAGTATTGTGATATTCATTATGGGGATTTTCATAGAATTGCATCCTGTATTTTGCACTTGTTCTCTCCCTCTTTATCCCTCTATGCTGTGGGTTAGATATTATAGTTGATGAAGATTAAGCTTCTATCAATGTTTTCTGTGCCCTGCTTTAGCAGTATCTAGGCCACTTCAAAATGTCTTTTGCCTATAATAAGCAACATGTAGCTTTTCAATATTTCTAATTTCCAGAGGTTTATATTACCCTTAAGACACTAATTCATTCTGATTACCCTGGCTGAATCCAATATGATGTAATCTTACTCTTCCATAAAGCCAATTCATTAAGTTACAATTAAATGTCATCTTGTTGTAAACCTTTGTAAAACTATTCAGATAAACAAGCGTAAGAAATGGAAAATAAATATATCTACAATGTGTCCCAAACTATGGTCATCTTAAAAATGCTATGACATTATAGGGTATAAAGCAATCAATGAACTAAATGATGTTTGTCAGCATAGTCCTAAGGCTTAACAACTATGAATCCCACTGATTCAAAAAATTAACAACCATGTGGATTTAGCTCCAAGAATTTGTTTTCTTCTGTTGCACCCACAGGTGAACACTCATATATATAACAAAAATAATCACACTTTTGAGCAAAAACTACCTGAAATCGCAGACTTCACAAAAGAAAAGAGAATAAAGAATATCAACGCAGGAAAGAGAAAAGAAAGCCCTTGTAATAACAGCTGAGAATTGAATTCCCTAAGAAATTACCCAGTTAAGTCAAGATTTGTGGCTCAGTGTTATCATCACCAACCACCATTCCTTTGGTGACTCCAGGGATTTGCCAAGCTACATGTTGAGTGCTCTGTCTGCCCCTAAAATAAACATCTGCTCTCATCCTTGACAGATACACAATGGTCTTATTTAGAAAATGTTTCTCAAAAGAAACAAGCACTTTCCACAGAGAGCATCCCTTGGGCAGCCTGAATTTGTTCATATTAAATGTTTATCTCTTTAAATAGATTACACAGTTCATGTAAGGATCATAAATAATGAGAAAGGCCTAGCCTCACACCTAAAGCCATACATATTTGCAATGTTTCTTGGCAGGATACACGGTGCTACCAAGACACAGGTATATGAAGCAAATGTACTCAATGAGTAATTTCCATGACATGTCAGTAAGACCTGTAGATAGGAAAGATCAAAAAAATCCATCAGGGTGGACCATCTTCTGAGACATGAAGGTGTTTTTCACTATACTGTGAGACTTCCTTTGGAATACATACTCCCAAATGACACAACTGGGGCAGATCTCTCTCCAGGTATCTATTGTTGTTGTTGCTGCTGCTGCTGTTACTGTTGTTGTTGTTAGGTGACATCAAGTTAGGTACATCTCACACAGACCCTATGTACAACAGAACAAAACACTACCCAACACTGTGCCATGCTTGGCACCATCATCAGTGCTTTTCTACTATTCATTGGGTTTTCCATGGATGATTGTTTTAGGAATGGGCTGCCAGGACCTTCTGCCAAGCCTAACAGCACCTTGTGTTCGCAGGCAGTCTCCCATCCAAGGATTAACAAGCCTGACCCTGTTTATCTTCCGAGATCTGATGGGTCAGATACCAGGGTGGTATGGCTGTAGATCCCAGGTATCTTTACTCACTGCAATCAGAAGACTGTTGATAAGGCACACAGGCAAACAAAGGAGGAAAAGGTCAGCAAGGCTCTAAATAAGCTTGCAATTAGGTCTTACCCTTTTAATCTTATCAGATTACCTAATGGAGTAGCAATGGGCTGATCTATAAGCACACAAGTGTTTATAGATCTGCATGACAAACTGAAAGGTGGAATGTCATGAAGCACAGCTCCAATGACAGCCCTTACCTTCATCAGAACCCAAGTGCATATTAAACCTCAGGAGCCCTTTGGCTTCCCTGTAACTTGCCACAGTGTTAAAGAACTCACTTAGAGACAGCTTAATATGAATCCATATGAGCACTAAGTAAGTCTCTGTAAATATTTACATGGAAAATAAAGTGAGAATATAAAACATTACCTGGAGAGACTAACAAAGGGCAGACAGATTGATCCTAAATTGATGAGAAACTATTGAAGGTTTTCAAGTAGAGTAGTACCAAGATCCACTTTACCAACTCCAAAGATGCCTCCAGTTCAGTGGCAAGAATACATGAGAGAATAAAGCACCTTGGATATGTGGCTTTATCTCTCCCTTCTGAAGCTCATATGAAAAAGACCTCAGCTGAGGTCTTTTTTTCCTGAGGATCATCTCATCTTGCCCAAAAGCTCCATGAAGGCAAAAACTCAAGTCTGAATACTTTTTCTTGACCTCTTCCATGACTACCTAAATGAATAAAGCTTGATTAAAGAACACATGAGCCATTTATACAAAATCTTCAAAAAGAGTGAAGAGGAAACTAAATTGTTTTCTCATAGTGGAACAAAACTCATTATTCAATACATTTAGATTCCTATTATCATGATAAGAGAAGAACTCTGAGATGGCCTTGATTAAGCTGCAGGCCAGAGGATGGTAGGAGCAGAGAGATAAAATAAACTTATTTTAAATGACAGTTTCAAGGTAAATCAACAAAGAAAAAAGAGAGAGACAAAGAAAAAGAAAACAAACTTGGTCCACATTTCTGTGTGAAGAGTGGCCATCAAGGTAACAACACATTCTGATTTAGAATTAACTAACCAAGAAGCGGCAAAAACTTCATTTTATGGAAATCCTCTGATCCCAAGACTTTGTCCACTTTATGATGTCCTGCTCTTCTTATCAACAGACAATGTATCGTCAATCTAAATAGTTTGTTTTCTTCTCTCCAAATCTTTACTATAAAATATCATGGCTCCTTATAAGGCAGGATAGAAAGACAAGAAATTTGGGGAAACATGAGAAAGAAAGGGCTTTCCACCCAGGGATTTGGGGGGCGTCGTAACAGCTGAGAATTGTGGCACAATCAGAAGAAGAGGCTATGAGAACCACTGGCATAAAAACCAGTGTTTGCCTCGTAATCTCACCAAAACAGAAGGAAGACTATAATTAAAGTTAACAGTAACAGGCAGAATAAAAGACAGAAAATTTGGGGGACATAGGAAGGGAGAAAAGCCCCTTACTCTAAAATCTGATGACATCTCCCACTGACAAAAAAAAAAAAATTCCCAACAGCTTTAACTCAAGGAATCTGCTCAAAGCCCCCATTGGTTGAGGGTCAACAGTACCTAACTGACAAGATCAGTAAAAGTGCCTACATGGAGACAATTCTTGTCTTCCTAGGGCTCTCAAATAAGAGTGTTGGAAATAACAGACTATGCTTACTTAGGCCCTGAACGCTTATGACCTTTGAGCTTAACATTACCAGCATTCCTCTCCAGTCCCCAAGCCCATAGACTGCACCCCATAAAGCCACCTTACAAAGTAACTTACACAAGGAAATTCTTTAGGATAAGAAATAGGTAAGTTATTTCATGTTGCCTTTTCCTCCAGTAAGATTTTGACTCTCCTGAACTTATAAATCTTGCTTAACCCTTAAATTTAGTTAGAAAAAGACACAAAATCATATATATGTTGTTGTTGTTGTTAGGTGTTGTTGTTGTTGTTGTTAGGTGCCATCGAGTCGATATCCGAATCATAGCAACCCTCATAGGGTTTTCAATGGCTGACTGTTTTGAGATTGCCTTGGGAGTGGATTGCCAGGTCCTTCTCCCATTTTTGCGGTGCTGGGAATTGAACTCGGGACCTCAGAGACTGCAGCGCAGTGCTCTACCAACTGAGCTATACATATATACATATATATGGGTCTGGGATTTCGCTCAGTTGGTGAGGTCCTGAGTTCAATTCCCAGCACCACAAAAACGGGAGAAGGATGTGGTAACCCACTCCCAAGGCAATCCTGAAACAATCTGCCATTGAAAACCCTATGAGGGTCACTATGAGTCAGACACGACTCGACGGCACCTAACAACAACAACAATACAGATATACACAGATATATACACACATATATATATACATATACGTATATATATGTATATACATATACGTATATATATGTATATACATATGTATATATATGCATATATATGCATATATACATATATGCATATATATGTATATACATATATATATATGTATGTATGTTGTTGTTGTTGTTAAGTGCCGTCGAATCACTATCCAACTCATAGCAACCCTCTGTATAACAGGGGAAACATTATTGTCAGTGCTTCTCTGCTGTGCATAGGGTTTTCAATGGCAGATTGATTTTGTTTTGGGAGGGGGTTGCCAGGTCCTTCTCCTAAGCCTACAGCTTCTGGTGTTCCCAGGCGGTCTCCCATCCAGGTACTAACCAGGCCCAACCCTGCTTAGCTTCTGAGATCTGACGGGATCAGATGCCACAGGGCTATGGCTGCAGGCTATATATGTATATATATATGTGTGTATATATATATATATATGATTTTGTGTATTTTTCTAACTAAATATATATATGTAAATATATATATGCATATGTGTGTGTGTGTGTGTGTGTGTATCCATTGTAAAGACACACAAGTGCACCTCTCTCTCTAGATGCCCTTGTTTCCTTTAAGGTGTGCACTATCTCTCACCCTTTAATAGACATCAAACTGCTTCACTCTCTTACTGACTCATCCTATAATTCATTTTTGCAACCTAGACAAGGACTCAGCTTTCACCTGATTGGAGGTCCCAAAAAGGAGGAATTCTTCAGGTTAAGGCAGTAGGAGTGCTAGGCTGCCCTAGCACATGTGGCACTTAGACCTAATGGACATTTTTCTAACTATTATTTAGCTGAGAATTTATCCCTGGACTGGTTCTGTTATTTTTGACTATCATCTGTAATAACTTAACCTTTCTTTCAGAGAACTTTTGGTTTCAACTATTGAACAATCTCTTCCCTATGAAATGATTTTTGTATACTCCAATAACAACTCAGTACTATGCTATGTCTCAGTAGAAACTTCTACCTTAAAGATAATCTGCCCTGTGGCTTCTCTTCTACTGACTCTAACTCTTCTTTTCACCACCTCATTAGCACATAGACAAAGGTGGTATCTTTGATTAAACCCTGGGCAGGCTCTTATAAGCCTGATCACAGTCAGTCTTATAATTATCACACATAAGTAAAATTTTTCTTAAGATCATTCAAAAGCAACTGCAGCAGTATATTGACAGGGACTGCTGGAAAATCAAGCCAGACTCAGAAGAGGGCATGGAACCAGGGACATACTTGCTGATGTCAGATGGATTGGCTGAAAACAGAGAACACCAGAAAGATGTCTATGTTTTATTGACTATGCAAAGGCATTTGACTGTGTGGATCATAACAAATTATGGATACAAAGAATGGGAACACCAGCAAACTTAATTGTACTAATGAGGAATCTGTACATGGACCAAGAGGCAGTTGTTCAAACAAAACAAGGAAACACTGGTTTAAAGTCAGGAAAGGTGTGTGTCAGGGCTATATCCTTTCACTGTACCTACTCAATTTCTATGCTGAGCAAATAATCCAAGAAGCTGCACTTTATGAAGAAGAATGTGGCATTGTATTGGAGGAAGATTCATTAACAACCTATGTTATTCAGATGACACAACTGTCCTTGCTGAAAACGAAGAGGATTTGAAACATTTACCAATAAAAATCAAAGAACACAGCCTTCAGCAGGGATTACACCTCAACATCAATAAAACAAAAATCCTTACAAATGGGTTAGGAAGCAACTTCAGGATAAACAGAGAAAAGATTGAAGTTGTTCAAGTTTTGATTTACTTGGTTCTTCAATCAATGCCCATGGAAGCAGCAGTCAAGAAATCAAAAGACGCACTGCATTGGGAAAAGGTGTTGCAAAAGACCTCTTTAAAGTGTTGAAAAGTAAAGATGTCACATTGAAAATGAAGGTGTGTCTGACTCATGTCATGGTATTTCCTGTAGCAACATATGCTTCTGAAAATTGGAAAGCAAATAAGGGAGACAGAAGAATTGATGCTTTTGAATTATGATCCTGGAGACGAATACTGAATATATCACGGACTGCCAAAAGAACCAACAGACCCATCCTGGAAGAAGTACAACCAGAGTGCTTCTTAGAAGCAAGGATGGTTAGACAATATCGTATGTATTTTGGACATGTTGTCAGGGGGACAATCCCTGGAGAAGGACATCATGTTTGGGAGAGTGATGGGTCAATAAAAAAAAGGAAGAGTCTCAACTAGATGGATTAATACAACAATGGGCTTAAACATAAAAAAGATCATATGCCTGGCACAGATGCAGAGTTTTTCACTCTGTTATACATAGGGTGGCTATGAATTGGACCTGACTCAGGGCACCCAACAAGACAAGAACAAAACAGCCCATCTTTGGGTACACCCCATAAGGACACACTTAAAACAAGAATCCTGCTAAGCCAGTTTGACAAGAACTCCTCAGCCATAATATCAGGTGCTCTCCAGAACTAATTGGATCTCAGGCTCCACCATCCTCCAGTTTATATCTAATCTCCTTGGCCTGCCTTCAGCAAAAATCCTCTTAGGTATATTTAGCCAGAATCTCGCTTACCCCTGGTGCTTCCCCTCAGCAATTTTCTACCCTCTGTCCCACACCTTGCTCCTTGGCTCTAAATTCTTTTTCTTTTATAGTTGGTGTTGAACTCAGTCTCTCTTCCCTACTTCAAAAGCCCCTTGTGGAGGTCCCTATACCTATGGCAACAGTTCCCCTGAATAAAGCCCACCTTTCCATGCTTTAACAAGTATCAGGAATAGTAAATACTACTTTTTCACAACACACAAGAAGAGTTATAGTTTCTTCAAAGATCCAAGTCAATCTTTCTCTTTTAAGAAAAAAGTGATTTATAGTTTCTGATAGGAAAATGCAGGTCTGAAGGGAGGGCATTTGGATACATTTTAATATTAGAATATGTGCAGAATGAACTTCAACTAGATCTTAGGTAAAATATTCTGGGCTCAGGATATACCCTGATGTCTTATATTATCTTCACAACATTCTCTATTCAATGAGCCTCACACAGCAAACAACCAGTAAATATTTGTCAATAATAAGAAATCCAGGAGCTGCAAAGCCTTTCAAACATCACTGATAATCTACATGTATATTTTACTTTCATGGGTAGGGAGGAGAACCCATACTTTATAGAAAGATTTCCAATAAGATTTAAAGAGCAAACAGAAGGATTTCTGGTTGCGTGAGGTAACTAAAGATTTCAATATCAAATACATCCTATTTAATGTAAAATTTCTGGTTTATTTTATATCTTTACTATTGAACAATCTTATTTTCCTAACAGATTCAAAAACAAACTTTTAAAAACATGCTATAGACATAAAAAAATAAGGCAGAAAAAGAGAGGAAAGTGGAATTATAAGGAAATAAAATTGGAAGAAAAAAGGTACACTTGGGCCACAGAGACATTACCATGAATTCAAAGACCTAGGAAACCAATGTTGTGTTAAATGCAGAGCTGCCCAAGGCTCTTGGGTTCTGAAAAGGATTATGAGGGTGTTTGACCCACAACACTTTATTTTGGAACTTCCTTTAGGAGGAAGCTTTGTAGCTGCATGAATCCTTTTCATGTTCTATTATTCACCACAGTCACCAAAAAGTGTTGCAATGAAAATGTCTAATATAGTTGCAGTAACATTTGACTTGGGGCTGGGGTTTAGCTCAGTCGGTAGAGCGCTGCGCTGCAGTCTCTGAGGTCCCGAGTTCGATTCCCAGCACCGCAAAAATGGGAAAAGGGCCTGGCAATCCACTCCCAACGCAATCCCGAAACAGTCAGCCATTGAAAACCCTATGATGGTCACAATGAGTAGACGGCACCTAACAACAACATTTGACTTAGTTGTCTTTGATGATGTGCTATGTTAAGTGAAGATCTACCAGAATATAAAATCTTGATTATCTTTCATTTTGATAGATGACTTTACAAAAACACTGCAGATAACCCTTCCATTCAAAGTGTTTACCAAGCCAGAACAAATTTTACTGCCACTCTTTGACCGTGTTTTTTGTTTGTTTGTTTGTTTTGTTTGTTTCTTTTGCAGTATTAAGAGAAGGAGTAGAGCCCCCAGCCTCCAGCATGGTAGACAAGTGCTCTACCACTGAGATGTACCTCCAGCCCCTCTTTGTTTATTTTGAAACAAGGTCTCACTAAATTGCATATGCTGCCTCTGGCTGTACTGTGATGCACTGTTTGGCTGCAACACTGGGGAGAGTTGCTTCGTTTTTGTTTTTTGCTTTTTGTGGTACTGGGTGGGTGAACTCAGGGCCTCATGCATGCTTTCCAAACCCTCTACCACTGAGCTACATCCCCAGCCCATTTTTTACTTTTTATTTTGAAACAAGTTCTCACTAAGTTATACAAGCTGCCTCTGGCCTCAAAATTAGGATCCTCCTGCCTCCATCTCCCAAGCCACTGGGATTACAGGTGTGCACCACTGTGCCCAGCCTAAAATATTTTTGAATATTATTTTTTATGAGATACTATCTAAAGCCTTTCCTATTTAAAAATATATTTCTTTCATTTGGCATGGGAAGGCTATTTTGACTGTATATAGGAGGTTTTTTCTTTAGTAGGTTATAAGTGATAGTCTTCCTTTGCATGTCCAGTATAGCAATGTAGAGAATTCAGATACCTGTCTGAATTTTTTCCTTTAAAAATAATTTATTCTTTCTGTCCAGAAAAGTCTAAGGTTTATTTTTCAAGCTGAAAGCTAAAGAATTTTATCAGATATGTCTTTTCTTGTTAATTCTACCTGAAAATCTGGAAGATTTTACTATCTCTGATTCAAGCCTTTCATTAGGAAAAAAAGGATATATATTTCACTGTTATTTACTTACTATGCATCTCCTCTCATTTCCTCTTCCCCTGAAGGGGCTAGTATTCAAATGTAAGAGGCCTTGGATCTGACTTCCAAGTAGTTTATCTTTTCCCTCATAATTTTTATATGTTTATAATGTGATTCTATGTTCTATATTTTCTTTCCAGTAATCATCAAGGACACTAATTTAAGTCTGTGTAAGTGTCTACCTCTTTACATTAATATTTTCATTTGAAAGCCATGCTAGTATGTATGTATATGAGAGTTTGTGTGCTACTGTGGAATCTATATAAGTATTTCATTGTTTTCTTGTTCAAATTGTTATATGTCTCTTAACACAGTTCTATTTTGTAAGAAGCCACTTTTTCCTTTTGTGTTTTCTTTATTTTCCCTCTTTCTGGCTGCAAAGTCCCACTGGCTGTGTTTTCTTTGCTCTTGTCTGCTCACTGATGAGCTGAACTAGCTCCGCCCATGGGTGCAGTGATATGCCAATTCATTGCCAGTCCCAGTTGAATACATCAAAAGCAAGACTCTCTATTTTTTTCTGACATAAAATAGTAATCTTTAGCTATAAATCCATCTTGTTGTTGTTGCTGTTGTGTGTCATCAAGTCCGTATCCGACTCATAGCGACCCTCATAGGGTTTTCAATGGCTGACTGTTTCGGGATTGCGTTTGGAGTGGATTGCCAGGCCCTTCTCCCATTTTTGCGGTGCTGGGAATTGAACTCAGGACCTCAGAGACTGCAGCGCAGCGCTCTACCAACTGAGCTAAATCCCAGCCCATAAATCCATTTTAGCCCACATATATAATAACTCTGCAACCCTTTCACAAATAGGAATTATAGAGAGCATTCCCAACAACCATTCAGAAGATGTGTACTCCTCATTTCAGGGAGGTCTCCAGGATGCCACTTGGTAAGTTCTCAGATACCTGTTCTCTTCCCAGAGCTCTGTCAAACTGCCCCCAACCCAAGTAAGTACTATATCCCTTTTCAAATCTAGAGTCTATTGCCAGTTTCTCTACTTTTAGTCCCTCCTACCTTCTGACCTGGTAATTTCTTGACTCAGGAGGGTAAAAATAACATTCCTATCACTAACAGCAATAGTTAAAATTTCTGGAACACTTGATATAAAATATAGCAATTAACTGGGGCATTGTTCTTTCCATCATTCAGTTCAAATGCATACAATAGCAATTCTAAGGCAAATGCAATATCCCTGAAAATAAAACAAGGAAAAGAGTTACAGAAGAAATTATAAAGTACTGCAGAGGTATTTTAGTGGTTTGCTATTACAAGATTTAGAAAAATATCACCCTTCGTGGATAAAAACACAATCAAATGCACAGATTCTGCTGGCAAACATATGGTAATCTGTATTATAGAAGGAGTTAAAGCTTTGTTATCAAAGAATCCTGGAATTGAATCCCTAATACAATTTCAGTATTCTTTATCCAAAATGTTTGAGACTAGAAGTGTTTCAAATATTGAAGTTTTTCAGATTGAAAGAATATTTTCATTTATTTATTTAACAGAAAAGCTCAAAGTTTTAGATTTTAAAGCATTTCATATTTCAGGTTTTTCAATCAGTGCTGCTCAATCTGTACAGATTCTACATCTCAAATTTCTCATTTGTGAAATGAGCATCAGAATACCTTGTATAAAGGGTCCTTACAAGGATTAAATGAGAAATTATCTTCTAGGGCCTGGTATTTAGTAGGTAGTTACTCAGTAAATATCAGCTCCTATTCTTCTTGCTATCAAATTAATTTTTTTTATAAAGCCATGCAAGTAAAATTTGCTTTATTCTAATAACGGTCCCTCCTATACCAGAGTGTAAGCTCACTGGAAATGAGGAACTCTGTCTTATTCAGTTCCTGTATTCCCAAATCCCAGGTAATGGTATGTAGAAAGCACTGTAAATATTTGTAAAATGTTGAAGACTAATACAGGCCAACACTCGCAAAGTATCTGAGTTTTAGAAGACCATTAGCATTCACCATCTCATTTGAACAGCATAGTAGTCACATTATTATTACTTCCATTTTTGAGATGGAGAAACTAAATTTCACTGAGACAAAGTGACTTCTCAAAATGGCAGAGAGAGCAATGATGTTCTTCTGATTCCAAATTTGTGCTTTTTATTCTTGATTTTACTACAGTTATTATCCTGTAATGACTTCTCCCACTTCAATATCTTTCTTTAAACAACCCATCGCATTGGGTTAGGTGGGGTCTAGGAGCTAAATGGTACATAAAGTCCCTCATCATTAGCTTAATAGCTCACCATTCTCATTCCCTTTAGCAGTACAAAAAAAGGCCTAAGGCAATTGAGAGGACAAATGCTTCATAAAAGTGAACTAAACTTTCCATATCCCATGAGAGACTACCACAGCCATGGTGAACTCAGACACACAAAGGTTACAGGACAGGTTGCTCCAGGGAAAATTTATTCATAGACCTGGATGAAACTTTAGAAATCCTTTGTGAAATGAGGAAAGCAAATATCTTTATTATGTGGAGGAAGAAAGTGAGTTACAAAAAAGGTGAACCACCTGCCCAAGGTCACATGACGGGTTAATGAGAAAACTAGGAGGAGTCAGCACAGGATTCTAAACCTTCAGCATCATTATGATGGTGACACAGACGGAGATGTTATGATGCTGCTGACTCTGTTGATTATCACTCTACAGTCCTATTCTGAATGCTTTCTGTGGGTCAATGTGCTAACACCTTATACCTCATTAAATCCTCTGTTAGCTTCTGTTTAAAGCAAATTGGGAAAAAAAAAACTTGTCAGAAGTCATATAGACAACCTATTTTCCTATCCTGTGTTAAATTTTGAGATCAAGATAACTGAGTTCTTTACTTCAGGAAATCATCCTTCTGGAAGATAAGGCAATGAATAAACAAAAATAGCATGCTATTTAAGAACATTAGCTTGCTTTTTCATAGTTTCTTCAAGATCTTCAACTCACAATCATTACAAACTCTGTCTTATCCCAACTAGTACCCTGCCCTTGAAAGACCAGCCTGAAAATCACCCAGCACCAGTACTCAAAAACATTTAATATCTTCCTTGGGCCAACCCCACCTCCAAAACACTATGAAGACTCTTTCAAAGTGAATTCTTATTGAAATAGGTCTAATAAACCTTACTTCACTTTATGTAATCTCCTTTGTTGGTTCTCAGTGAAGTTTTCTGTGCAATTGAAATCTTGTTAAGGAAAGGCTTGCAAATGCCTATGTGTTGGAGCATGTTCCCTATCTTATCTTCTAGTAGTTTTAAGGTTGAGGTCTCTGATCCATTTTGAGTTGACTGTCATACAAATTAAAAGGCAAGGGTCTACCTTCATTCCTCTACAAATGGATATCCAATTTTCCCAGCACCATTTGTTGAAGAGGCCATCTTTTCCCCAACAAATGTCCTTCGCCCCTTTATCAAAGATCAGTTGGCTATAGTTGTATGGGCATATCTGTAGGTCCTCAATTCTTTTCCATTGATCTTCATGGCTATTTTTATGCCAGTACCAAGCTGTTTTTGACACTATAGCCCTGTAGTATAGTTTGAAGTCAGGTATTATGATGCATCCTACACTGATTTTGCTGCTCATGGCTATTTTGGCTATATGTGGTCTTTTGTGCCTCCATATGAATTTTTGTTGTTGTTGTTAGGTGCCTGCCGTCAAGTCGGTATCCGACTCATAGCTACCCTCATAGGGTTTTCAATGGCTGACTGTTTCGGGATTGCCTTGGGAGTGGATTGCCAGGTCCTTCTCCCATAATATGAATTTTAGGAGTGTGTTTTCTATCTCTACAAAGTATGTCATTGGAATTTGATGGGGATTGCATTAAATCTGTACATTGCTTTTGGTAGTATATTAATTCTTCCAACCCATCAGCAAAGGAGGTTCTTCTATCTTCTCTTATCTCCTGCCATTTCTTTTTGAAGTTTGCATTGTAGAGGTCTTCAGAGTCTGTGGTTAGACTGATTCCTAAATATTTAATTTTTTGGTGACCCATTGTGAATGGGATTGTTTTCTTGATTTCCTTCTCTTCCTGTTCACTTCTGCTATAAAAGAAGCTACTGACTTTTGAGTGTTAATTGTGTATCCTGCTACTTTGCTGAAGGAACTAATTAGCACTAAGAGTTCTCTAGTGAAAATTTTAAGGTCCCTTAGGAATAGGGTCATATTATCTGTGAATAAGGATAGCTTGACATCTGCTTTTCCTATTTGTATTCCTTTAATTTCTTTCTCTTGCCTGATTGCTGTGGCTAGGACTTCAATCACAATATTGAATTAGATAGAAGAGAATGGACATCCTTGCATTGTTCTCAATTTTAGAGGGAGTGCTTTCAATTTTTCCCCATTTAATATGATATTGGCTATAGGTTTGTCTGCCTGCAGCTGCACCACTGTGGCATCCGATCCCATCAGATCTCAGAAGCTAAGTAGGGTTGGGCCTGGTTAGTACCGGGCTGGGAGACCGCTTGCAAACACCAAGAGCTGTAGACTTGGGAGAAAAACCTAGCAACCCACTCCCAAAAAATAATCTGCCATTGAAAACTCTATGGATAACAGAGAAGCACTAACAATAGTGTTTTGCCTGTTGTATGTAGGATCGCTATGAGTTGGACACTGACTCAAAGGCACCTAACAAAAACAACAATAGGTTTGTCATGTATTGCCATTAACATGTTGAGATAAGTTCCTTTTATGCCTAATTTCTTCAAGACTTTTACCATGAAGGGATGTTGCACTTTGTCAAAGGCCTTTTGAGGTAAAAAGCTTCTTTACAACAAAAGAAACAATTTAAAAAGTAAAGGAAAAGCCCTTAAGGATGGGAGAAAATCTTTGCATCCTATGCCTCTGACAGAGGACTAACTTCTAGAATATACAAAGAACTTAAGAAATCAAACACCAAAATAACAACCCAATAAATAAGTAGACAATGGATATGAACAATCTTCAAAAGAAGAAATACAAGTGACCAGTAAACACATGGAAAAAATGCTCAATATACCTAACCATTAGGGAAATGCAAATCAAAACAACACTGAAATTCCATCTCACTCTGGGAAGAATGATCAAAATTAACAAAACAAATAATAAAAAATGTTGGCAAGAATGTGGAGAAAAAGAAAGCCTTTCACTGCTGGTGAGAATGCAAATTAGTTCAGTCACTTTGAAAATCAATATGGAAATACTTTGGAAAAAACTAAGAATATAATTGCCATATAACCCAGCTATACCATTCCTAGTAATATACCCAAAGGAAGATAAGTCATAATACAGAGACACCTGGACTTCCATATGTAATGCAGCACTCTACACAATCACAAGGGTATGGAACCAACCAAGATGTCCATTACCAGAGGAGGGAATGGAAAAATTTTGGTATATATACACAATGGAACATTACTCAGCAATAAAGAAGAATGAAATGATGTCATTTACAGCAAAATGGATGGAACCAGAGAACATCATTTTAAGCAAATTAACCCACTCCAAAAGAGAAATACTGCATGTTCTCACTCATATCACTCATATGTGGGAGCTAAATAAAACTTAAAGGAATAAAATATATATATACATATTTAAATATGTAAAAATGAACAATCACACCTACCTAAGAATGGAAAATATAAGCAGATCAGAAAGAAGGGGAGAAGGGATCAGTGGGTGTAGAAGTTGGAGAAGTGGGGAAGAGGAGGGGAAATAATGTAGAGTGATAAATAGGGAGAGTAAAATCTCAAAATGTAAGATGCAACTATATGAATGCATGAAAAAAATAGAGTAATGGAAAAAAATGATGAAAATATAACTCATGATTGTACACAATTTTCATTACATAATAATTTTAAAATCCTACTATTTTTCTCCTTTCTTCTTTAGTTTATACTGTTCTGTAAAATATGTAAGATGATGAATGTGTAAGAAAGAGTGATATAGTTGCATAATGGATATAGCAAATGAATTATTTCTCTATATACTTATAAATAAAATAAAATTTAAAAACAAAACAAAACAAATAAAAAACCCTTACTTTGTTTGATTAACAGGTTACAAGGGTGGATTTGGAGGGCACTGGCATAACCACAGGGCAGAAGCAGAACTCACACCCAGATATGCTGAAATACAAACTCGACGTTACTAATCATTGCAGTACTATACACTTCCTCATTACACCGGTACCTCAAAATTCAACTCAAATGTTACCTCTTTCAGAAACCTTCCAAAATTTCCCAAATTACCTTCAAAGGCTCCTGCCTTTTACTTCCATCAAATTCTCCATTTAACATTATCATATCATATTCTTCGATGCACATGTACACAGTCAACAGAATATATGTATGCAGAAATATAACACCAGAAAAAATGAGATCCTGTTCCATTGCTCCCTGTTAAAAACATGTTGCAGCCCATCAATATGAGAAAAAGGACTCATATTAGCACCCTGATTACATTAATGAACAATGCTCCATGGGTGGCCTTGAAATATACTGTTTCTCTCCTCATTCATTATGACCTACAGAGCCCATTAGCAGCTTTTCAGCCTTTGCCCAAATCTCTACCATGGCCTACTCTGAACAGATACAGGTAAACAAGGTTGCAGAATTTCAGGAGACTGTGTAAGCACTTTCTCTCACTCTGCTTACTCCAAATGACTATAAAGGTTATTGTACCAGAGAAATATCCAGAACTACAGATAAAATGATGGAATGGAATACTCTCCAGTTACTAAAGAGAACATTGCCAAAATTCTTATAGTCCTCCATTATTCCTTTTTTGCTTCCCCACTTTATGGTCATGAATGAAGAAGCTACACAAAGAACCTCTCCAAATGAAGAATTCCAAAGAATGTTCTCTCTATCAACCAATCTCTTGGGACATAATGGCCAATGGTAGTGAGAATATTAATTTAAAAAGTGAGCAATATTCATCACTCTTACTACAAACAAATCTTCATACGCATCTCACGTAGACATGAGGAAGTAGCTCAATCCTTCACTACTTCCCTCCCTGAGAGCAGAAGCAAAGGGCCAGAGTAAATACCATCTGCCTTTTTTACAAGGTCAAGTTTACAAGACTAAGGGAAGAGTAGTTACACTGGGGATGAACAACTACAAGAGGGACAGGAAAGCAAAGAGGAACAAGTCTCAAAACACACATAGAACAAGAATAACACAGAGAACAGGAAACTAGCCCAGAATGTCAGTGGCAACATGAGGGATTTAAGGATACACATTGACTAATACCAGCCTCTGATTGTGATGCAGTCAGCAGAAAGAGCATTGCTTTCCCCAGCACAGAAAAGTCAGACAGGAACATAGGAAAATTCACAACTTTCTTCAACAACAGTAGAGAACTGAAGCCACACAGTAACTGACTAACCTAAAATGTTAGAAGAGACAGCCCAGTGTACCAGCATTTTCTTGCCTGGGGCAGACATTTCTGGACATAAGTGACGTGTGGATGCAAGATGACATTGTTGTTGTTGTTGTTGTTAGGTGCTGTTGAGTCGTGTCCGGCTCATAGCAACCCTCATAGGGTTTTCAATAGCAGATTGTTTCAGGATTGCCTTGGGAGTGGGTTGCCATGTCCTTCTCCCATTTTTGCAGTGCTGGGAATCAAATTCGGGACCTCAGAGACTGCAGAGCAGTGCTCTACCAACTGAGCTAAATCCCAGCCCAAGTTGACATAATCATAGAAATATAGAGCTATGACAATGTGACTGCCCCTGCATAACCCTGGTTGGTTTTTCCTGTATAGTCTCCCATCATATAATAATAGACAAAATAGATTGTTTTTACAACCAGATATTGGAACCAGAAATGTGCCTGTCTCTGGTATTAGCTGAAGATAAACCTGGTACATTCCACCTTGGATGAAGTTACTTTTTTCCTGATCAAAATATCCCTCCTTCTGACCCAATGTGTGGAGATCCACTTGGTCTTATTGCTGCTGCTGCTGCTGCTGCTGCTGCCGCCACCACCCAGGACCATGCTTCCATTAGTAAGTCGCCCAAAAAATCATATCCTGGTCAATTCTGGATCTCCTCCCTCTTTATTTGGTCTCAAAGCACCTTGGGATCAGTTCTCATACATCAGGAATGGGATATTCCGGAACAAGTAGGAAGAATTCATCTAAAATGCTTAACAAATATTGGCAAAGGCTGAGTGTGGGCTAGAGAACATAGAATCCCTGAGAGTGAGGGGAATTTATACCCATGTGTAGGCTTTTCTCCCAGAAAAAAAAAAAAGATAGTAAAAGTCTTGAGAAAGCATCCCCGGAGGTATAAGCCTAGGGAGGGAAAAAGCAGACCCAAGAGAAAAGAAAAACAAGAAGCTCCAATGCCTTGCCAGAACATTCCCCTCAAGGCAGCTGAGGTCTTCAAGTGCTAGGGACAGGCAACTGTCACTGGGGCCACATCTTGACCCCCATGGGTCTTAGACATTTCTGCCTTTGTGGGCCTCTTCTTTCATAAAAAAAAATATATATATTTATTTATTTTACAGCTCTGCTGATGTAAATATAAATGTAATCCAGGCTAGATACATTATTCACTATGCATGATTATTATATTCATTTTTTTCTTTTGACTTCAAAATAAAGTTAAAAGAATAAAAGTTAAAGCATGTGAAGGAGTCCTAAGAGTATGATGTGTCCTAGATGCTGTGCTCTACTATGTGCTGGCTGTGGTTGTCTTCTTTGGGACACTGGGAGAAATCTATATTAGCTGGGGATGGGGGACAGGAAAAGGGAAGGGCAGGCCTTCAGCTGAGAGTGTGGCAGCAGCACTGAGGAGGCTCCATCAGCCACCCAGGGACAGGAGCCCCTGGGAGAGAGCCACCCTCAGAACCATAGAACTCCTCCACTTCCCAATTCCAGGCTCCTCACAGTCTATCTCATCACAGTGGCATCCAGACAGGAGCATGAAAAAGACTCTCTGCAAGAAAATACAGAACTGCAGGGTGGAGAACAGATTAGTAACAGCCAGGGGTTGGGAGACCTGGTAGATGCTGACTCCAAAAAAAAACAGTGTGCAGGGATTTTGAGGCAGATGGAACATCTCTAAATCTTGACTGTGGCAGTAAATACAGGATTCTATGCATTTATCAACACTTTAGAAAAACCTATAGACCAAAAAGAACAAATTTTACAATAAGTCAATTAATTAATTGAGAGACTGAATATACAAACAGAGAAGGCAAGATTATACATAAAAGTAGAACTCTGGCCCACAACCGGTAGTATAGCCTGCCTCCAGCTTCCTAATGCCAACAGCCTCAACCACGGCACACCTGAAGCCTCCCCTATCCTCTATTCTGAAGCTTTCCCCTTCCTATGTTCACCTTTGGGGCTGGGATTTAGCTCAGTTGGTAGAGCGCTGCGCTGCAGTCTCTGAGGTCCCATGGGAGAAGGACCTGGCAACCCACTCCCAGGGCAATCCCAAAACAGTCAGCCATTGAAAACCCTATGAGGGTCGCTATGAGTTGGATACCGACTTGACGGCACCTAACAACAACAACAACATGTCCACCTTTAGGTCTCTGCCAAATACAAGCAATGGTGACTGACTCCCTTGCTATATGTAACAAACTCAGAAAAAAAACACCTTTGTTTTTCTCAGTTAGCTTCTATTTATCTCTATATAATTTTAAACAA
This sequence comes from Pedetes capensis, assembly GCA_007922755.1. NCBI lineage: Eukaryota > Metazoa > Chordata > Mammalia > Rodentia > Pedetidae > Pedetes > Pedetes capensis. Next base: position 76,805 of record VMDO01004202.1, read on the forward strand.
CAATAGCTAGAAATACATTCATGCTTCTTTCCTAATTTGTTGAACCAAATTCAGCATCCTAGCCTCTGCTGCATTTACCAATCACATTGCCATTTCTGCCTGGATTGCCTATTTAGGAAAGAAAAATTGTAAAAGAAAAGTAGCATGAAGTCTCCTCCATCAATGAAAAATTTTAAGATGTGAAGTATGTTTGTGGCTGAGACAAAGTGAGTTTTGGGGGGACTATAAAACTTTTAAATACTTAATACATTCATATTGTATTGATTTTTTCAAATTCTCCTGTGTTACAACTCATTTACTGATTGGATAAAGAGATAAAACTGAAGTTATTTATGTGTCTTTGCCATAAATAATTAACTTCATCAGGGGAAAAAGTGAGGAAGTCAGCTTTAAAAAAGCCTCCTCTAATAGTCATTGATATTTATCTCTTCTGTCTTTCTAACTATTAAAAGCTGCTCATAACACTTATTACTGTCACTAGGAGAAAGACTACTTAATTTATCATAATTCCAGATGATTTATGTATGGGCTGTGAAGAGGGTAGTTCTTCCCTTTTGCCATTCATAAAATGGTAAACTTCCAATAAATCATTCCATAAAGATTTCCATTCAAGTGCCATTTCCTCATGTTTTAGCTTAGCGGAAAAGGTCCTTGATGCAATGATTATAAATCAAATATCCATTGATGTGACTGGATCCATGTGCTATTCGTTAACAGAATTCAGGTTTCAGTAAAAACCCTGCTCTCTGCTGAGTTTTTTCAGGAACACAGCCCTGTGTTTATTCATGAAAAATGCAAGTTTCTCCAGCCTTCACAGGTGTCAGGGTAGACAGATGGAGTCGTTTTACTGATAACCTGTATTTTACTGGCGCTTGCCTTCACCTGATCATGTGCTCTCTCCAGTCATGTAATGATTCACCCTGGGAGGTCTGGAGCCCTCACAAGCAATTGCACGAATGCCTAGCAACTGACACCAGGTGTCCTGTTTCCTGACCCAGCCCTGTCCTCTGCCCGTGAAGACGCTAGAGAAAATCTCATTCCTATCACTGCTGGCAGGACCCAACATAGGATACCAATGCCCATACCAAGAACAATCTATCTAACAAAGGCCCCTAAGCCACTCCAGGGGTCCTCTCCCATACTCTGATTCACACTGTGGGTTTAATGTGTCTCCTCCAAAGTTCATGTGTTGAAATTTAATGTCCATGGTATCAGTATTAGAAGATGGGGGCTTTCCGAGGTGATTAGGTCATGACAGCTCCTCCCATTATGAATGGGGTTTAGGCCTTTATAAAAGAAGTTTCACTCAACATTGGGCAATCTTCACCCCTCCATCTCTTCTATCATGTGAGGACATAGCCTTCCTCCTGTCTACAGGATGTAGTGCATGAAGATCCTGGGCCCTTCACCAGACGCTGAACCTGCTGGTTGCCTGGACCTTGGACTTGCCAGCCTCCAGAACTAGGAGAAATTAATTTCTGTCATTTATAAATTAGCTGCACAAACCAAGTAAAATAACTTGTCATCTGCTAGAGAAAAAATTACTCTGATACTTGCTAAAACTCTAAGAAAGACTACTGAGGATTATGACAATAGACATGAAGACAAGCACAAAAGGAAAAAGAGATGCAATCCCAACTTTGAATACAATAACTAAACGGGTAGATTTATAGCTCATGAAGAGAATGAGGTCAGTGAACAGAACATTACTAAGAGGAGATATCAAGGGTAGAGAGATACTTGTTTAACTGATTTTATAGTATTGTTGCTGAAGGTAAGGCAGGATGATCAAATATCAAAGGTGGGGAATTCTCACTAAACTGACTCAGCAGGATTCTTGCTACAAATGGAGGATGCCATGAATAACAGGGCCCAGGAATGACATCTGGTTAAAAAGAGGTCTCAGAGGAGCCTGTTAAAAGTTTGGTCAAAAAGAAAGTCTTTGTTAAATCCACGCAGTTATTTGTCCCCCATTTCTCACATAGTCCCTTGTAAAAATCCATTCTGCTGAGCCAAACCCAGGATACTATGTTTTTCATCCCCTAACCCTCCCTCTAACCCACCCTTGACAAACATCACCCCAGCTCTTTCAACCAAAACCAAAACCCTAATGCAAAATTAGGGGCTAGGATTTAGCTCAGTTGGTAGGGTGCTGCGCTACAGTCTCTGAGGTCCCGAGTTCAATTCCCAGCATCGCAAAAATGGGAGAAGGACCACTCCCAAGGCAATCCCGAAACAGGCAGCCATTGAAAACTCTATGAGGGTTGCTATGAGTCAGATACCGACTCGATGGCACCTAACAACAACAATAATGCAAAATTACTTCTCAAAGTCTGTCCCAGAGTTTACATAGCACATCTAAATTTCTTTGGGGGCCCAATCTAAGTGGTAAGATGTATGCACATATCTAGCAGATGATATGTTATTTTATTTGCTTTGTGAAGCTATAACGTGTGTGTGTGAGCACACCCCTATGCACACGAGAGAACAGCCTTCAGTTTTCAAAGCTAACTTCTTTTTCTTCCTCGTTTTGTTCTTTTTCCTGGTACCAGTTAAATAGCCCCACCACTCTCTACCTCATTAACAGTATTATTTGGCATGTTAGTGAGCATAAGGTGCTTAAGACTATTGGTGATAGCATAGTATGTATTTTTCTCTACGATTCTTTAGCAAAATACGAGCTGCCTGGCTCACTGTTTTTCAGTCTAGCTATGTAATTTCTGACACTCGTGTCCTGATATTTTATAGCATATTCACATGAATTGTATGATACGAACCTCACCGTAAGCCTATAAAATAAAGCCCAGTAAGTACTATTTCAGACACCACTGAGAAAACTGAGGCTTAAGGAGGTTGAATGGCTTGCCATGTTTGAGTCTAAACCAGAGCTTATCTGTCTGCAAAACACTTCTTTCCATTTATTATAACTCAGGAAATCTCTCTCAAGAGCTGGAAGCTATGCTCCAAAAGCATTAAAATATACTACAAGTGCTCCAAGGCTTATGCTTTAATCTCTTTCCATTTGCCCCTTTTTAAATAGATATTTAAATTTCCCATACTAGGAAAAAAGGATGAGATGAGTTTTTGTGGAAAAAACTCAATTCTTACCATTTCTAGATTAAGCAGCAATCTGTTGACAATCTTTTAGGCAGCTTGTAGAGCAACAGAAATTCAAGAAATTACCTCTATCTCCTTGTAAATGTAAAATGCTCATATTGAGGATCATGACTCCTAAAAATCATTTATAATACTCAATAAAAACAACTTCTCAGCCAGGCATGGTGGCTTTTGCCTGCAATCCCAACAACTTGAGAGGCAAAGGCAGGAGGATCTCAGGTCCCAGGTCCAGAGGAAATCTGTGTAACTTAGCAAGACCCTAATTCAAGATAAAAAAAATAAAATATGAGCTGGGGGTGTGTAGTTCAATGGCAGAGCACTTGCAAAGTATGTCTGAGGCCCTGGGTTCATCCTCAAGTAGAAAAAAATTTTTTTTCTCAAAATTCTTTGTTGCATCCTAAATTGTATTTAAGAAAAGTTCTTAAAAGATAATTTTAAAATACTGCATGGAAAAAATTTATTATCTTGATATACATAACCAAAGCTGGTACAGATAAACTCATGAAAATGAAATAAATCATATACATTCTACAGATACTGACATTTTTTGGCAATGGCCGTGTAATATAAAAATTGTCATAACCTAAATAATAACTGTCCTCATACTAAGAACTCTGATTTACATCTTGATTTCTTTTGGTATCCCAGAAAATAATTTCCTTTTTTCAGCCTTTAGTTTTCTGTTCATAATGAGGATTAGACTAGGCCTTCTCAAATGTTCTGTAATTCAAAGCTGATAATCCAAGATTAGAAATTTTAAGTATGGTCATGACTACATTTTCCACCAGGTGGCAGAGGAGGCAACTTGGCAGCAATCAACAAAAAATTTGGCTAACATTCTAGCAAAAGTATAGGTATAAAAATCTGTATTTATATTACAATGACAGAATGACACAGCACAGCGCCAACCCGGTGGACGGTTGGGTAGGCCCCCATTTCACTCTGCACCTCAGGTCTTACAAGGCACCCACCTCGCCAGCATCAGGCACCCCCCGGGAGGCCTGGAGTCTGACCCCAGACTCTGGCACAGAACCCGCCCTAGTGCCCTAGTTCCCTCCTGGCCTGGGGTCAAGACCCTCTGTGCAGGCAGAGGGGGCAGCAGGCTAGCTGAGCCCCAGAGGCCAGGATGGTCAGGGGCCGATAAGGGTCGGGGCCCTCCAGCCATTGCTCAGTACACACCTCCATCTGCCCCGAATTAGTCTAAAAGACTAATTTGGAATATGATTCCATCATGTTCCAGAAGAGAAAGATGAGATGCAGAATGTTCATATTATATTTTTTCTTACATTTGTGATACCAGGCAATATACTTCTATAAAATGGAACTTAACTATCTAGCTGAGAATTTTTAATGATATAGTATACAGAAAGCAGGGCTGAGGTTTAGGTCAGTTGGTAGAGAGCTGCTCTGCACTCTGAAGACCCAAGTTCAACCCCCTGCACCACAAAAGTGGAATAAGGATGTGGCAATCCACTCCCGAAGCAATCCCAAAACAGTCAGCCAATGAAAACCCTGGGAGAGTCTCTATGAGTCCAACCGGATTCAATGGCACCTAGCAACAACATACAGGAAGCACTTAATACAAGACCTGGCACATGGTACATGCTTAGTAAAAAGTACTTATTATTTTTACTTAATAAGTTAAAGGTAGAACTGACAAGAGGAAATATATCCATTTTCTGAAATAGTAGAGTTAAAAGGATATTTAAATTATTAACAACTGGAGAGAGATCTTACCATCTCACATTTTGTCACTCTGTATTGCTAATTTTTTTGTCTGAGCTGCAAGCTGTCTTATTTAACTTATTCCCTTTCTTTCCTTCCTCGTCTCCTAAGAAGGCACTACTACTTCTTGAGAGGACTATTTCAGTAATATGTAAGTTTCAAATGTCTTTACCAAATTCTATACATATCCAGTTGGCCTGCAGCCATAGCCCTGTGGCATCCCATCTCCTCAGATCTCGGAAGCTAAGCAGGGTCGGGCCCGGTTAGTACTTGGATGGGAGACCACCTGGGAACACCAGGTACTGTAGGCTCGGGAGACGGACCCGTCAACCCACTCTCAAAAATCAATCAGCCATTAAAAACCCTATGAACAGCAGAGAAACACTGACAATAGCGTTTCGCCCATTATACACAGGGTTGCTATGAGTTGAATACCGACTTAATGGCACCTAAGAACAACAGCAACATACATATCCAGTTTGAATTTCCTGTTACTTGTTCTTCCATTGTTACAATTTGGCAGTTCTCAGTGTACAAGAGATAAGTGGCCTAAGGAAGGAAACTATCATCATTGATATTTGACATTTAATGGGAGCTTGTTATGTTGTTGTGAAGTGCTGTCAAGTCAGGTCTGACTCATAGTGACCTTGTGTACAACAGAACAAAACACTCCTCTACACTGTGCCATTCACAGGATTTCTAGTAGCAGATTGTTTTCAAGAGTGAGCTGCCATGTTCTCCCATTTTTGTGGTGCTGGAGATTGAACCCAGGGCCTCAGAGAGTACAGAGTAGTACTCTACCAATCGAACTAAACCCCAGCCCAATGGGAGCTTACTGTCTATCAAATATTGCATACAGAGCTCTCTCTACATTAACACATTTGATTTTCACAACAAATCTTTTAAGTGGACACTATTATTACTGCATTTTACAGATGAGGAAACTGAGGAACAGAATCTATATAGAGAATTAATATATTCCATCATGTAATATGATGTCCCTAGTAATCTCAGAATAATTATTACCTTCAATAAAATTGATGAAAACTGCTCATCCTGCTCTAAAATCAGAACTCAAGGAATAACTCAGAAAATTGGTATCATATGCACTTTGTAGGCCAACATCAAAAAGAATATGAACCAACTACCAACATCAGAATGTAGTCCTATCTCAAATACTTTCACAGACTTTCTACTTATTTATTTCCCTAATGGGATTATTTATAACATTTATAAATTTACAATTATGTTACATTTCATATATAATTCATAAAAATTATGAATATTTATAATATTTAATAAGGACCATCCATTTTCACCAGCTGATGTTTTCTCATTGCTTCTTTTTTGTAACTTTTTTATTAGTAATTTTTAATATACAACTTAATAGGTCTCATGACATTTCCATGCATGCATTTCATTGTACACTGCTCATATTATCTCATTGCTTCTTTATGGCAAAATAATAAAAATTAACCATCTTCTCATAAATCTGTTTTTCTAATCCAATGCTCTTAATCAATGCTAGGCTTTCCCCCCAGTCCCTCCACAGAGGTCTAACTGAATCTGCATATAGGCCTTAGAACGAACTAACAACTTCTCTTCTTAGCTCTTGGACTGAAGCCACCTTACACTGGGCTTGTTTTCTTGCCTTCTCAAACAGATTTAAACTCTGAGACTGAGGATAATATTTTACACCACCATGTTTTCACTGGTCTTCCTAGTAGCCAAATGCTTCCTCATTCTGCTAAGACAAATATTAGGAACCTAAATCATCAAGGGATCTTATCTTGGCTACATAGTCAAGAGCTATCAACAATCAATCCTTTCTTGCTAAATGTGGTCCAAGGAAACTTGAGACAAATGGATGCAATCAATAAGCACAGCAATCCTTCCATCAACAGTAAAATACAGGTAAATATTTTATTCAGTTCAACAAAAGACTGATTCTTATGTACTATGAACAACACCACATGCTGGTAACATAAAGGAAAGACATAATTCCTGCCTTCTAGATTCATATCCACAAGTTTAAAAAATATACAATTAAAATGTTACATGTATATTGAAGGATGGGGCTCAATAATCCCATTACTGTCATTATTCCTTTTCACAAGTACCCCTGGTAGTGAGGAGATATTTCTGTACAATAAGATACTTAAGTTTTACTATGAAGGGATATAATCAATAACACTTCTGTGTCATCTGAACCTTTGTACATACACAAGGAGCAATACCATGAAAAGAGTTTTGCAGACAAATGCAAAGAAAGGGGCATGATGCAAGGAGACATCCAGGCATAAAACATCGATGAGCAGGTTAACTCTGGTACTACATGGCAATGCTGCAGGGCATACAAGAAAAAATCATAGTATATTATTAGGTTTGCTACTGTTATGGTTTGGATGTGATTTGTCCCACAAAGGCCCACATGCTGACAGCTTAATTCTCAATGTTTTGATGTTAAGAGGCGAGATCTTTTAAGAGATGAGACCTTTGACGTGTGGAGTCTAGTGGGAAGTCTTTAGGTCAATTTGGGACATGCCCTGAAAGGAATTAAAGTATGTTTGTAGAACCCTAGTTAGTTCTCTCAAGAGCATTGTCATAAGCTTGACACCACCATCTCTCTCTGGCTATTTCAAAGCATGATGCTTCCTCCCAATTGTACTCCCACCATGATGTGACTTCATCTGCCATCAGGCCTTCAACAGAGGCCAAAGCAATGGGCTGCCTAATCTTGGACTTCAAGCCTCCAAAGAGGTGATTTTCTTTATAATTAGCCTGCCTCAGGTATTTCATTACAGCAATGAAAAATGGACCAAATACAGGTTCTAACTGTGGTTTCAGGCATCCACTAGGAATACTGGAATGTGTTCCCTACAGATGAGGGAGACTATGATAACATTAAAGAGTTGGCAATATAGCTCTAAGGACCAGAAGATAGGGGTTTACCCAACTCAGTATGCAAAACGTTGAAATTCAGTGAGTTAATATGTATTGTTCCTTATCTGAGAAATGTAATTATAATGTGGCAAACTTAACTAGCCCACAAGTTGGCTTTGAAACTCACCACCAGTGCCTTAATTATCACACACTGCCACCATCATTACAAATATCTAATGACAATGGCAGTCTTTTCTCAAAAGTTGCTTTTTCAAGCTTTCTTGAACAGCCACAGGCAATAATAAAACACACAAGCATGTAATGGTCCCTCCCATATGAGAATTTCTCAGTAGACTTAGAACATTAAATTTCATTCCTCTTCTTGTCATGCTCACAAAACTGCATGTAAAACTATGCTAATTCATCTTGCGACATGTACCTTCTCAGGCATGTCATAGAAATATATTTTTGTCCAAAAAATACCACTTGCTTCCCAAGGTGTAACTTCATAGGGCTAATTATAAAAACATAGAGATCATTTTTAAAAGATCACTTGTATCGGGTTATGGAATATATTAAATCACAATAACAAAATGCATAGCTTTTCACTGTAACAGGTAATTATTTATTGATAAAGTCAGCATGGGCTGGGATTTAGCTCAGTTGGTAGAGCACTGCGCTGCAGTCTCTGAGGTCCCAAGTTCAATTCCCAGCACCGCAAAAATGGGAGAAGGACCTGGCAATCCACTCCCAAGGCAATCCCGAAATAGTCAGCCATTGAAAACCCTATGAGGGTCACTATGAGTCAATACTGACTTGACGGCACCTAACAACAACAACAAAGTCAGCATCATCTGCCCCAATATTCACTTAGCATCACTGTTTACCAGAAGACAGGCCAAAATGCCACAAATAGTAAATAATTTTACGAGAAGTCACTGGTATAATAAAATTTCAAATAATTTCTCAAATATTAAATATATTATAAATACTATATGTCTCTAGCAACATGCATACACACACACACACACGCGCACACACACGCACACACACACACACATTAGAATATGTGCACAGACAAGAGAACAAGACAAGGATGTCCAGAAGGAGACCCAGGTATATTGGGGAACTTAATATATAATAAGTATGATATTTCAAAACAAGAAAGATTCTTTTACTCAGGAAATAATGCTCAAAAAACTTAATGACAATCTATGAAAAAAAATAAGATTGGGCCCCAATCATATAGTAAGATAAAAACATGAAGGATAAAACAACTTTAAAAAAAAAAAAGGAAACTATAAATGTCCTAGAAGAAGTCATGGGGAAATTTCTTTTATAAGACCAGGATGGAAAAGTCTTCTAAGTATGAAATAGAGTCTAGAGGCATACAAGAAAAAATATTTGACTTTAACTACACAAAAAATTTAATTTTTTATAGCAACAATAAAATCTAAATGAGATAAAAAGAAAAATAAAAATACATTTAAGATTCATATCACAGAAGACAAGTTTATTTGATATACAAAGAATTTCTACAAGTTGCCAAATAAAACCAATAACAGAAATGAAACATGGATAAGCAATATGAGCAGCTGGATCAGAGGAAAATACAGCTGTTAAACACACAAAATTGTCCTTAACCTTTCTTTTCAAGAAATAAAGCAGTAATGAGATAGTAAACCTGTTAGGTGGCGTGCTAAAATAGAAAATTTGTTAAAAGTCCATGGGATCAAGGCTGCTGGAAGAAGGATTTTTACATGTGGCTCCTAGGAAAGCAAGTTGGTTTAATCTTTGTGAACAGAAATCTAGTAACATCTGTATCTATCAAAATTTAAAACATACACCCAGCCATCAAGGAATCTCTTGGTTAGGAATGGGCGATACACACACATGCATATTTATGAGGTCATATATGCACATATTCATTACAGTGTTGTTTATAACAAAATCATGGAAACAACCTAAATGTTCATCAGTATAGACCAGCTAAATAAATTGTATTACATCCATAAAATTGAATAATTGGCAGCTGCTTAAAAGAAGGAGGAATCATTGTAGCTATAGAAACAAGAAGTCCTGTGAGGCATATAATTACACTTCAAGGACTAGAGCAAGATGCTCTTTATAGCATATGCAGTAGTGTTTTCTTTAAAGTGTGCATTCTTGAATACATAATGTCTTTTATAAATACAAATAACACAATAAAGTGTTAAAATTGTTATTTCTAGGGAAGAAAAACAAAAAGCTCAGAGTCAAGGTTTGAGTATTGATTATGGATAATTTGGGAGGTTTTCTGAATTTCTTAACTTTCTATACTAAACTATGAATATTTTATAAACAGTAAAAAATGTTATAAGTTTTAAAAATTTCATGTACTAAGTTAAAATACTAGGATGGAGTAAAACATACCATACTGGCACTATCAAAAGGGAACTAATCAAACCCCAGCACTGTGGTATATACCTCTAACTCCAGCTACTTGGGAAGTTGAAACAGGAAGAACACAAGTTTAAGGCCAGAGGCAGTGTACACAAACTGGGGAAACACTGACTTAAAAATAAAAACAATTTTTTTTAAAAAGGGCCGGGTACAACTCAGTAGTGGAACACTTTTCTTTCATGCATGAAGCCCTAGGTTTAACTCCTAGTACTATCTGTCAGTTTGTCATGCTGTGGGGGGCTTGCATGTTGCTGTAATGTTGAAAGTCATGCCACCGGTATTTCAGATACCAGCAGGGCCACCTATAGTGGATAAGTCTCAGCTGAGCTTCCCAACTAAGACAGACTAGGGAGAATAACCCAGAAGCCCACTCCCAAAACAATTAGCCATTGAAAACCCTATGAGTAGCAGAGAAGCACTGTCAAATATAGTGCTGAAAAATGAGGCCCCCAGGCTGAAAGGCATTCATAAAACTACTGGGGAAGAGTTGACTCTTCAAAGTAGAGTTGACCTTAATGACAAGAATGGAGTAAAATTCCTGGAACCTCCCTTTGCTGGCACTCAAAATGAGAAGAAATACAGTGGCTGCAACAATGGGCTCAAACATAAAAAGATCAAGTGCATGGCAGAGTTTTGGGTAGTGTTTCTCTCTGCTGTACCTAGGGTTGCTATGAATTGGATCTGATTCGATGGTACCTAACAACAACTGCAAAAATGATTAGTCCTGGGCTGGGGGATAGCTCAAAAACAGAGCATTTGCCTAGTATGCACAAGGGCCAAGCACTGTGGTGAAAAAAAGGAAAAGAAAAGAAAGTTGGGCTACCAATATTAACTTCAGAAAAAAAAAATTCTCATCAATGAAACTTATCAAGTAAAGAAGGTTATTAAATAATAGAGGGATACATTTTTAAAGAAGATATAATTTAATGCATATGCAACTGACAACAGAATATTAAAATACATGAAACAAAAACTGATAGAAATAGAAAGTGAAATAGGTGAATCCACTCCTAAAGGTAGACATGTCAACACTTCACTTTTAATAATTGATTGATCAAGAAGACAGAAAGTCAGTAAGAATAGAAATGGCCTAAACCACACAATCATTCAACATGATCTAAGTGACATTTATAGAATACAACATGTAATAATAGCAGAATACACATTTTGTCATGCTCACCTGAAATATTCACAAAGATAGATTTTTAAATTGTTTTCTAATAACACTCTGACCTCCTGTCTACATTTTGTGATAAATGTTTATTATTAAGATATACTAATATTACTGAAAAATATTATTGAAGAAACTGTTTTGAATATTTTGAAAAGAGAATAAAAGCTATCTGTGGCTGCGCTATCCAAAATTAGGTGATACTGGTAATTAACATTTTCCTTCTTTTTACATGCCTGCAGCC